>LNAC01000294.1:443087-534989 GCA_002007465.1 Ailurus styani | reverse complement strand
CCGCCCCCCCGGGCCTCCTCCCCTCGCCGGCTCCCTGGCTGCGGCCCCGGCCCGTGGGCGGGCTGGCGGGCGGGCGGGCGTCTAGGCGGGCGGTCCCGGCTGGGTGCGCTCCGGGCGTCCCGGCTTCGGCAGCAGCTGACTGCAGCGAGGGTGCGTGTGTGGCCCCGACACCCTTCCCTGCGGCCCCACGCCGGCCCGGATGCTGCAGGTCCCTGTCCTCCCCTGGCCCTCGCTGGCAGCGGCGACAGCGGTCGGATAGCCAACCGGAGCCTCCCTCCGAGCGGGGAAAGTGAAGTGGAAACAATGTGAAATTCACCAGCTCTGAAATCAACAAGCTGCCGGCTCCGGTGTTACGGAGCCAGCACCAGCGTCCCCATTTAAAGGGACAGCGCACCCAGTGGAAAGGAAAATAAATAAATGACAGAGGTCTGCGCGCCTGTGCCACTTGCCAAGCTGCACTCGGGCAGACGTGCGAGTTGTGGACGTATTCTTTCTCAACCTCCACCCCCTTTGGGGGGCAGGGCTTGCCAAGCTCATTCAAGGAGACGGGAGTCTTCCTCTGTCTGATTTTAAGGGCGGTGTTCTGAGCGAGGACATCTCTATGGGAGCATTTCCATTTGAAAAACTCCCAGTGCCTCAGATGGTGAAGGAACCTGCCTTAAGAAATATGAAACCAATCTTCTGCCCTTTTCTCCTTAGATTGCCAAACATGATAGAATTAAGCTTATCAAAAATAGTGCCCACCACGTGCCATATAGACACTTCCATTAGCCACGACAAACCCCTATCTTTGCCCTAGGTAATTAATTATCCCTGCTAACACCTTATTCAACAACATATAATGAGTTAATGAGGCACAGCCCGCTCTTTAGAAAAACTAAAGTGTGGTTGGGTGGTGGTGGGGGGGGAACAGAACGAATTGCCCCAGGTTCACAATGAATGTTGAATGTCCAGGTGAAAATTCTCTCATTCAACAAATACCATTTGAGCACTCACCATTTACCAGGCTGCATGCCAGAATCTGGGTGGATGGACAGGGATAAAAAACAAAGGAGTTCTCGCAATGGAGTTATACTTACTTGACAGGGCAGCTTCCATCTGAGTCATGGTTCTTTTAGACAGAATAGGATCTCACAGATGTTTTTAGTGTTTATGAGGTTTCTGAGGCAAACACTTAGAAGGCCTGTTGGTTCTTAGAAACCAGTTATCTTCCTAATTCTCTAAAATCCATCTCTTCTCCATTCCACAGTCCCTGATTCAGATCGGAGATTTTTCTTTTTCTCATGAGTTCTCACTGCCAAGAATACAAACTGTTTTGTTAGTCCAGGTTCTGCCATGCCTTTCCCCATAAAATGGAGATGGTAATTTCTGTCTGAGATTGTTTAATGATTACATGAGATAAAGTGGGTCAAGTACTTAGTGCAAACCCTGATGTAATAAGTAATTGATTGTTAGCTGCTGCTACTACTGTTGTTATAAACTTAATTCTTTCCCTTCTCCAGCCTGTTCTTCATACTGTTGCTGGTAGTGATGTTTACAAAACACAGATCTGGCCACTGACAATACCTTGGAATTTCTCTCCCCTCCTTACTCTCTTCTTGATCTTACACCAAAGCCAATTCCATACCTGCCTCCCCCACCACCCCAAAGCCTTCCCCAACCCCTCCCCAACCCAGTGACAGAAGGGCAAAGTCCCCTCCTTAGGACCTCCATTGCACCCTTTCAGAAGCTTTCAGGTGGCACTGATGAATTTTGACCTTGCTTTATCATTGTTAATGCAAGTTTCAAACTATGAGATTCTTTAGGATAGGGACTACCTCGTATCTATCTTCATATTTCCCATGGCATTTAGCCCTGTAGGGAGGTCCTAAAAGTTTATTGAATCGAGGAATGAATGAAGAACTTTGACAAAACCAGTTAATTCCTTTTGCTTTTGGTTTCTTTCTCCTTGAAACAAGCTTTCTCACTCACTCAATATTAAAGAGGATACATGCCCAAATAAATGCTGGCTTTTTCAGGTCTGCTATGCTGCCCTGACTTATCATCTGAGAGGGTTACTACCATTACCTCGACAGTGGTATAAGCTATGCAAGTGACTGGAGCTCCAGCACAAATCGCTCTGGTCCCATCTGTCAGTGCTTCTCTCGTGATCAATGGTAGGCATCTGTGAGTCAGCTGCCTGAGCTACAGTCGTTCCACAGATGAGAAAGATCCTAGCGCACCCATGCAAGTAACAACCGCCAACGCACATGGTAACAGTTTGAAATAATCTGGGCAAAAAAGTCAAGACACTTTCTTCGTTAATTTCCGAAAGCATAAACAAGGCATTGCTCTTCTCTTGTTTCTACCTTTTCTTGAGATACCTCTATTCACAGAGAGAAAACAGGTTGCTAGTAGAAACTGCTCTGTTTGAGTCTTAGCCCTGGGCCTGGGATGTTTTGAATGAGTGAGTCAATAAATGGGCTCTCTCTTCTTCTGCACTGTCTGTTCTACTTTACATGAGCCAGATCAGAATTCTATGAATCACTGACCTTTAATGAGCCTATATGTTAAAAGGGTGTCCTGAAGAGAAAATGAAATATCTTTCATGTGATCTTATAGAACTCTGATAACATGATACAAATATCTCTTGTCAAATTGGCAAAATAAGAAAGAGGATCAGGATTTGTAATTTCCTGAATTGGGCTGTTGGGAGGTTTTTTAATCTCTGGGCCCCAGTAAACTCATGAGCTCCTCAAGGGCAAGTTTTGTAAACACTGCATTTAGTACAGTTCCTGACCCATCTTATTACCTTAATTAGTATGTTTGAATGAATGAATAAATAAATGAATGAACAACAAATTAATATCATCTCTCAAAGTCCAGGGAGTCAGCATTTAGGTACTTTTTGCTACAATTACATCTCTCAGTATTAGCTTTCTATGGTTTCCTAACAATCACTTAAGAGTTGTTATAAATATAGGTATTTCTGCTTGAATTTCATTAAATGCTTCTATTTTCATCCCTTCCCCCCACCCCCACCTTCCTACCCCCCGTATATGACATGGCCTAAAAGAAGGAAGGGAAATAGAGGAGAAAGTGAAAGAGAGGAAAGGGAGAAGGGGGGAAAGGGACAGAAAAGGGAAAGAGAGAGAGAGAGAAATTTTGAGAAGATATTAGAGAATGTCCGAGTTCTATAACAAAAGTGGACATTTCCAGAGTTTTGACAAATGACTCAGGAAAGGTCAATGGAGTCTACCATCTAAACAAGCACTAAGGAGGGTCATTCCTCCAGCATCAAACAGAGCAAAGAAACTCACTGCTTTCCCAAGCTGCTGTCCCACTTAGAGGTAAAACTTGCCCCTCTGCTTTCCCGCTCCCAAATTTGATTAGCTTGTGAAAGCAGCCTTCTTATTGCTTCTCTGGGGCTGTTTGTTTTTAAATTCAGCTCTAAAGTTCTGTGGCAAACTCTCAGCCCTGAATAACTGGGCTGTTCAGAGCATGTATTAAAAATAGCAAGCTCCACATCCACATGATGGATTAACAAAATATAATTTTAAACAAAGTTGCTCTGGTCTGACAGAGATTTAAATAGCAGTCCAGGCTACAAGATCTGGCCTTCTAGGGCGGCTGGATTTTCAATAAAAGTCTAACACATGGGAGTGGCCCAAGCTTCTTAGATTTGAAACTGTAGGCAGCAGGAAGAGAGGCAAGCATCACAGACCTGCGGAATGTTGACGGTGGAGGGACTGGGGAGAAATCCCATGCGCCACCTCCATTTTGCAGATAGGAGAACTAGGGCACAGAAAGGGAAGGTAGGCCTGGCCAAAGAGTAGTGATCCTGTGGTTTCTATTTCTCCAAAGAACTTCGAATTTAGTAAACATTTAATATGTTTCCAGGCCACCAGAGAGGGCATGGAAAATCCCCTACAATTTGACCAGAATTAATAAAAACAAGAAGAGGAGACTGGCCCTTGGGCAAAATGCACTCTTTGCTCTTGAAAGTTAAATCTCAGTCAACCAGGAACTGCTGACATTTGGAACTGCTTTTCCCCTCCATCAGGATGAGCTGAGCTGAATCTCCTTGTCATCTCACAAAGTTCTTTAGGGGCACACAGCCCCACTGGGGAAATTTTACCTCTGGTGAGACTGGGCCATGGAAATGTTAGTGAGGTCCCCAGAACAGTGTGGATAACCATTTGACTCAGTCTGTTCTTTCTAACAAGGTGAACTCCAAGTGAGGCACACCCCCCCGACCCACACACCTTGTTTGACCTTCCCCTTCATGGCTGCGCCCAGCAGTCCTGAGGGCCCGGGGGCTCTAGCTGGAAAGAAGCTGTTGTGGTGTCAATCTCTGCACCCAGATCTGTCCTTTTATTCTCTGCTCCTGCTGTGCTCAAGGAGCCAGATCTATATGTGTGGAAAGAAAATAGAGTCTAGGAATGGAGATAACACGATATCTGATGACAATTATTAACAATTGTCATTTCCTACAATGATAGAGCACTTTACAGTTCAACCGAGCACTTATCACAAAAATCTGTGTGTGGAGCCTCACAACATCCCTCTAAAGCAGGTGAGTCAGGACTGTTATTCTCATTCCAATTTTAGAGATAAGAAACTGAGGCTCAGGGATATGGTGATTTCCGAGAGGCCACCAGCTAGTAATTGCCATCCTTCAACTCTCTGGTTAGATGTCATTTCCTGCAAATGGCTTTTCCCCAACCTCTTCCACCTGCACACCCCAAGTCTAGGTTGTGTGGGCTCCTTACAGCTGCTCCTTGCTTTTGGTTCTGTCATCAGTCTTAAGTAAATGCCATTGTCCCTGCCTGACAACTAGTCTGTCTTCTCCACAAAAATGTGCTTTCCATGTGTGCACTGGCTGTGTCCATCTTGATCACAAGTGCATTGCCAGTGCCTATCGCTGGCGCTGGCACATAGTAGGTGTTCAATAAATGTTAGATAAATGAAAGAGGAAATGATAAGCTGGTGGTTGGTTGCAGCCTCAACTCAGGTTCTTTGCTCAAACATCAGACTGTGATGCTACCAGTCTCCTGAGTATCCAGAAAAACATCAGCAATCTCTTCTGTCTTAGAGAGCCCTCCACTTTACCCAGCATTCCACCTGCACAGTCAGATCCCAAAGCTAGATCCAAGTTTCGTCATGGCAAAAAAACCTTTTTATTCCCCTCTCTCTACCTTAAAATCTGAGCACAGGCCATTTGTTCGATAAATTTTCTGACAAAATAATTTTTAAAAAATTAAGTCAAAATTTTCAATTCTGCCTTCTTTTGGGGAAACCCACTCTGCTTGGTCTCATACATCAGGCAAGAAAAAGCGGCTGATGAATTGTTCTAGAAATCCTCTTTCTACAAATGCCTTAACCTCTTCAACTGTGCTGGGGGAACTGTCGGGTCCCCCTTACCAATCTCTGGAACTGCTCCATCCCCTTCTAGCTCTTAAACTTGCCCCAAAGCCCAGCTCCATACCCTCCACATCAATCCTGTCTTGTATATACCTTGGGTACTGGGTCACGGGCTAAGCAGGGAGCATGATACCTTGTCAGTGTAGACTGGAGATGTTTGTTTTGTTTTGTTGCGAATGATCGAATAAAGGGCTATCATGGGGAAAATAATTTATTTTTTCTCCAGATATCTATAGAAGGTGGAATGAGGAAAAATGGGTGGCAGTTAAAGAAATACAGGCTTCAGCTTAGGATACAGAAGCATTTTCCAATGAGATCCACTCTGCACAGAATATACTGCCTTATGGATTCATAAACTCCCCATCATGGGAGATATTCAGAGCCATGTTATCCACTTGTCAGCATTACACTAGAGAAGGTTCCTGAGTTGGTCCGGAGCTTAGACTCTGACCCCTGAGGTGCCTTTCAGCCCTGAGAACCTATGACTGGATGATTTTTTGTCAGTTAATATAACAATGGAGAAAGGCTTTCCTACAAGGATCCACACCTCACAACAGAACTATAAGTCCTGAACTCTTCACAGGAGGTGTTTTATGTCTATTTTCACATAAGGACCCAAGATTGAGAATTGTGTCTTTCTTTTTCTTAAAATGTATTCATATTTCATTGTTTCTGTCCAATTCTAGCAGGCTGCTTTTTCCACCCCATGGTATAGACATGCCACAGACATCGCACCCACATCCCACACCCAAATCCCCATTCCAGAAGCTCTCATGGAAAAGAAAAAATAGGTATTGCCTTTAACACATTTATTTACACACTTATTTTATAATGATAGAAGCCGGCTCTCTGAGCAGCCTAAAATTGAGCAGGGAATGGTAGTGATGCCCGTTTGATTCTCTAAAGCTTGTAAAAAAAATAAAGAAAGAAAAAAAAAAAGATTCTAAGCTCTGCAGTATATAACAAGCTTATTTGAAAAGCTTGGCTTTTTTTCCCTCATGCCCAGTGCAGCACATGAATAGAAGGAGTTATTTCTCCTGATCCAAGACCTGATGGGTTGAGCAGTGGTCCAAAGCTCATTTTAAATTTCAAGTTGCAAAACCTGGAGACAGGGCATCTGACGGGAATGTTGACACTCTTCCAGCTCTGACAACGTGATCACACACAACCCTAAGTATACTTCCTGGATTGTACCTTTAAATTGGGCTTTCTCTATTAGTAGTTTCTGAACATAAACCCATGCCAAGAAACCCTCAAATTCCCCAGTGCGTCTACACAGTCTAGTGGGAAAACAGGAGAAAAAAGAAAAAATATATAAAAAAGGAAGAAAGAAAAGAAAACCCCACAGCCCCCTCTATTTAATTTCTAGTGACTCATGTCTATTTAAACTGCTCTGGGGATACGAGTATGTACATTTTATTATGATTTGCCTCATAAAATTTGGGGGGAGAAGCGGGGTGTATAGAAATGCATTATAAATAGATACATTTAGATAAAATCAGTGGAGCAGAAGCCAGGAGACTGAGGGTAGCCTGGCTTTCGCCCATTCGTTAGTTCCATGATCAGTGGAAAAGTGTCTCCTCATCTCTGAAACTCCTTTTCCTCAAGTGTCAATGAATAGAATACAGTGTCATTGAGGCGTGACATTCCAGAAATGTGACTTTGACATGAAAAGACAAATAAAGCAATCTTGTGCTGGGTCCAATTTCTTGGTACAATTTTGTTTATTTGTTTATTTTTCCCCAGTCTGCCCTTGCACGGTTTGACATTCCATGATAGGACGTTCCGAGAATTTCTTGCTTTTAGGACGCCGGCTCTGAAAGAATGAGCCTGAAATGGGGAGAGGAGAATCTGTAAGTGCTTTAAGACCCCCTCCTTGGCACATCTTGGCTAATAGGCTCTTATTCTCTGCTGGTAGGGGTTGAAGCAAGACTCGCAGCTGAAAATTACTCAGCAGCTTGGCCCCAGGGCATAGACATATGACCTCTGTGTTCTAAGGGCCCAGCAAAAGCCCAGCAGGTATGTTCAGACTCCAGAAATCCTTTTCCCCACAGGATGAGAGGAAACAAAAGGTACCCAAAGAAAGCCCCACAGGAAGTATTTATAAGAGGCTACAAAACAGCTATAAAATAATTTCCTGGCCCTAAAATTAGAAGCAGAGGTTTGAAGTTCTGAACCCTAGGTGCAGGATAAATGAATATAAGGGCCTTTATAGCTGACTTGTAAAGCACTTGTGGACAAGGAACTGCAGTTCTGGTAAAAACCTTAGGGAGTCTATTTATTGCCTTACAATGGAGATATGGAAGGAGTCCGGTCCTAGAAACGGAGGCTGAAGTTTTCTTTAAGTACTTTGGAAAAGAGCAACTTTATAAAGCTCAGGTGGTAATTGATAATAGTGTGATTCATAATGAAAGAAATGACTATCATGCAATAAATAATATTCTAGTGTGTCTGATGACAAAAAATAAATTCAACATTGAGGATATTATAGCCATGCATCAAAATGAAAAATGTAAAAGAAGGGTGTGGGGGAGTTGAGCGTTCTACCAGATCAAACTCTTAATCATACAGATGAAGAAGATAATAAAGTTCAGAGAATGGAAGTGACTTGCCTATGGAAACACCCAGAGTGGCAGGACTGGGAATTTTTTCTGCCATGTGCATCAGCACAAGAGGCAAGGTATGAGAGGGCAAGTTCAAATCTAGTCAATAGCCAGCAGTGGTGTTTTCCATAAGGCTATCTTTTTTCTTCCTTCATTTATTCAGCAAATGTTTATTGAACTTCTATTACGTGTCAGGCACCGTCCTAGGCACTGGGATACAGCAGTGAACAAAGGATAAGTTCATGCCCTACTGGAGCTTATGGTCAAGTAAGTCCCTTCATTTAAATGATAAACAGGATATATCATGCTATTTATATCAGTCAATGTTCTCTGGAGAAACAGAACCAATAACACATACATATATAAGAGAAATATTCAAGGAAATGGCTCATGCAGTTGGGAGGGTTGAGAAGCCCCCAAATCTGTAAAGCAGGCAAATCCAAAATCCCCAGGCAGACAGGAAACTCAAGCAGGAGTTGATACTGCGGTCTTGAGGCAGAATTTCCTCCAGAAACTCTGGTTTGTTTGTAAGATCTTTCAACTGATTGGCTAAGGTCCACCCACATGAAACTCAAGCGTAATGTCAACCACATCTACAGAGCACTCTCTCGGCAATACCTAGATTAGTATTAAATAACTAGGTATTATAAGTCCCTAAATTAAATAACTAGGTACCATAACCTAACCAAAGGGACACGTAAAACTAACATAAAACTAACCATCACATAATCTATCCAACAAACATTAATTAAGTGCTTCTTACACGTTAAGTTCTATGACCAATTATGCACAGTGCCTGCTTTCTGAAGGAAGGGCATAAGTCATGTACTCAAGGAAATACATAAAAATATGAGGCCCTACCGATCCATAAAGGAAGAGGGAACAAGAGCTATCTTTGAGGGTTTGGAAGAAGAAACAGTACTTCCAGGTAATGAAATCAGGAAAAGCTGAAAAGACAAAAGACAGTTGACCTTGTCCTTAAAGAATGGGTAAAATTAGAACAAGGAGCACAGGAGAGTGGATTCCTAGTGGAAGAAATGGCAAAAGCAAAAGTGTAGAGTCAGGAAAATGTGTGATGTATATAGAAACACTGAGTGGTTCAGTTGGGCTGGAAATATAGAGCATTCATCAAAACCTCTTTTATTTAGCCAGCGATTACTCAGTGCTTGTTCAAGTACTCATTCCAAGATATTAAAATATTTGCTGATGAAACAGAGAGATCAAGTGCCTCCTCCAAAGTCACACAGAAAATCTTCACATACAAGTCAATGCAATTTTCTTTTGGAAGCTAGATACTGTTGACTCTTCAAAAAATGAGTTTTACCATGCCTGAAAAAGGAGGCTATGCTTTATCTTTGTTGTTTCAGTTTAACTATCTTTTTTAAAAAGTCACTTTAAGTCACACAGAAAATCTTCACATACAAGTCAATGCAATTTTCTTTTGGAAGCTAGATACTGTTGACTCTTCAAAAAATGAGTTTTACCATGCCTGAAAAAGGAGGCTATGCTTTATCTTTGTTGTTTCAGTTTAACTATCTTTTTAAAAAAGTCACTTTAGGGCGCCTGGGTGGCTCAGTGGATTAAAGCCGCTGCCTTCGGCTCAGGTCATGATCCCAGGGTCCTGGGATCGAGGCCCACATCGGGCTCTCTGCTCAGCGGGGAGCCTGCTTCCTCCTCTCTCCTCTCTCTGCCTGCCTCTCTGCCTACTTGTAGTCTCTCTCTCTCTCTGTCAAATGAATAAATAAAAAAAATCTTAAAAAAAAAATAAATAAAATAAAAAAGTCACTTTATTCCTTGATACATGGAAGAAATTTATTAGGCCCTAACTTTCTATGCACCTAGAAGTCTCAATGCCCCAAACAAGATGCTCAGGGCTTTATATATCATAAAATTAAAACCCTACTGCTTTTACCACTCAGTTGAGGATATTTCTTGGGGGTTTTTGGTACTATAATTACATTGCTAGGGTCAGGGGAATGGTATGCAGGGAGAAAGTATAGACAGGAGTCACAGGCATCACAAGAAAGTAAAAGTCATTCAGGACTTCTTTTATTTCACAATTGTGTGCTTTGTATACACCACTAATAACAATTTTTTCTCCGTCACCTTGTTTTCTTGCCCCATGCCCCTCCCTCATTTTTAAGGAACAGGTGTTGGTCTAGCAAATCACACATGGGCTGTGGCTTATTCTACTACTGGCCTTTCCTATCCCTGCTTTAAACTCCATCATCATTTTGCCTACATAGGAATTCATGTTTTCCACGACTGAACTAAGCATACATGGGTTTGTTCCCCAGATTGATGGTTTTATGGCTCTCAAAACAATGTGCTCGGCTTTGAGGCTAATGTAACATTTTTAAAAATTAAGATAATTATAGGAATTAGAGGACTTCAGACACTTTCCAAACAAGTCTTTATTCTGTTTCATACCACTGTGAATTGAGCAGAAGCAAATTGTACCTCTCCCTCCCCCTCTTTCCCTCCTACTTCCACTTTATGAAAGGGAAGCTTGAAGACTCAAACCAGGAAGTGACATTAGCAAGTGCCTGGTTTCATATCTCCATAAAGTGCATTAGTTTAATTAAAACTATCAAGGAGGCTAGTAAAAGGGAGACTGGGGAAAAATGAGGTTATTGATCAGAGGTATTAAATAAATGGACATCACCAAGAAGTGGATGTTCAAAGGTATATGGAATCCTCAGGGAGGATCAAAGTTCAACTTCCTCAGTGATAGCTGAATCTTGTGGTCATGTCCTTCTATTATTCCCAAGGGTGAGGAGATCTAGAAAGTGTCTGAAGGCTTAGAATCATAACTTTACTTCAACTTCACGTAATGCTTTTGATTTATTCTATACCATCTAGTTTTAACACCAATCCTCACAACAGCCCTGTAGGATAGGCTAACCGTAGATTCATAGACTGTTGGAACACATTTTGGAGGGAAGACAGAATTTGACCCTCCACAACACAAGAATGACACCTGGCATGTGTCCAGGGAGGTGGCTATGTGTATCTCAGAGGGGCAGATGTGGAGAGATAACCCTGGAGCATTTTGGTGAAGATAAACAGTAACCACACTGACTAACTAATGGTTTTTGTTAAATAAAACTTCTCCTCCAAGAGTGGGTATTAACCTATTGTAATAGGTTTACTATATTGTGTTTCACTCTACCTCAGCATAAGGTCACATCCCTTTGGATAGAAAACAGAGTCTCCCCAAAAGAGTTAGACATCCTTAGAGACCTTCATCAGGGCAGAGTCAGAGCCTCACAAAAGTACCTAAAGGCAGGTAGAGGCAGGTAGAAAAGAAGCTTCACTCAACTGGGATTGGGACTCGAAGAATACCAAAACTCAAAATTCACTTCCAGGTGGGTCAGGCTCCATTTGCCAGACTGTGAGGTAGATAGGTGATTTCTTTCTTCCAGAGGCATCTCTTTCTTCCAGGATGTGCCCACAACACAAAGTGCGGTGGGAAATGCTGCAGGTGTGGCTGATCATTGAAGGAGAAAGTTCTGTGCGGATGGGCAACCTGTGATTCAGCAAGAAACGTCACGGGGATAGGAAATGTCCGATGGCCCTGGATCAGCAGAGATACAGCTCCTCCACGCTGGGATCCCCATCCTGCCGTTTTTCTCCTCGGTGATCTTAGTCTGAGTTTCCTCAGGTGGGTTCCCTCGCATATTCATCCAGGGATAATATTTCAAGAATAGTATTATGGAGCTGGGGCCAAAGGCCAGCAATGTCATCTTGATGTTCCCCAAACAAGGAGCATTTCCCATAGTCCTGGTCCTTCACAGTACATTAAATAGACAACATAGTCTATTTAATCTAAAGAGAGATTGAAGTTCAGCTTTCAGACCTGCAGTAATCACTTCATGGACCTGGCTAGCTCCCCATTTCCCCGACAACTTTATCCTTAATAGTATTTTCAGAACACTTGTCAAGTCTTAGTCACTGGGTCTTTCGATCCTTATCATCTTTATAGGAGGTTGTAGGAGGATTCCTATTTTCAGAGTAAGAAACTGAGGTTTGAATCATGTAACCTGCCCAAGGTCACATGATACTAAGTGACACACCTGAGCTTTCACCAATGTCTGCTTCAGTCCAAGTCTGCGGTCTTGACCACCACCTTGGGCTGCCGGCCTGATAAGCCTCTCAGAGCATGTGATGTGGTAGTAGATAGGATATTGGGTGGGTGCTGACACCTTGGGTCTGTTGTTTGTCAGATCTACGACCTTTAGGTTCCCTGACTCTCGAGCCTCAGTTTCATCCTCTGAAAAATGGATATTCTTCTTCTCTCTTAGCTACAAAGTTTTTTTGGAGGGCATGTGAAAAAATGGAATGTGAATAAAAACTAAAAAAATACTTAAAGATATCAGGAATTACACCTCAATTTTATATGTTGATTTTTTGTTTTCCTCATATTTATCAGGAATAAATGATGTCTGGGGTTGGGGAAATGAACCCAAGGGAAGGAGGGGATCATTTATTCATTTAACAAATACTACATCACTTCTCGGCCTTTTGGCTAAGATCAAGTGCATTTAACAAATACTAGATGCCATGGCACGCCAGGAGTAGTGAAGAACAGACATTTAACAGCTTCGGGACAGCTGATCTGTGAAGAACTTGATTTCTTCCTTCACATTTAAAAGAGACTACTACTTACATCAGTTCCTGGGAAACCCAGTCTGAATTGCTACCTGAGCTATAACTGTGTTGAAAATGAAATAAAGAAAAAAGTGACCTTAATGCTGGCCTCCAAGAAGGCTTTGGTCAATTCAGCATCCTTTTTCAAGCTGTAAATTCACTTCCTAAATTGTCTACTTAGATAGTTTTTCCCTTCTCGGAAGGAAAAAATGTAGGCTGTTCAAAATTAAAAGTCTGCTTCCCAAAGAAATATCACTGTGGAAATGTAATTCAACAAGTATTTGCTGAGTGTTTTATGGGTTCTGTACCATGCTAAGAGCTGAACTGCTGCAAGGGGGAGGGGTATGGCTAGTGAACGTTGACTACCCTTGTCTGAGACCTGATTCCAGCCCTCCAAGCGGTAATAATTTCCACAGGAACCATGCTAACGTATGTAAAATTTTAGAAGGTAAGACAGGATAAGACAGAAATGGACTAAAACCAGATGTCAATATAAGAAATAAATGCCTGGGCATTCTAAGGTTTATGTTCTTGGATGAGGAAGGCCAACACTTTTGGTGAAAGGTTTTGAAAGTGTAGCAGAGGAGTTTTAATTCAGCTTTGTGGACAATTAATGAGCCCATTAAGGGTCTTAGGACAGAACAGTAAACATGATGAAAAGATATGAAAAATTCAAACCAAGTGTCATAGTGAGGACCCTTTTAATTTTGAAGGTTTTATTATCAGAAATAAATCAAATTAAGTAAAGGGAAAAAAAGATGTAAGTGGTAAAAATTATTGGCTCATATATAACTAGAAAGTTCAAATAGTGGACTTCGGTTGTTATTGTTCAGGCATTCGAATAATGTCATCAGCTTTCTGCATGGCTTCATTCTTAGGCTCTCCATGTAGTAGCAAAATGGCTGTCAATAGCCTCAGGCTAACAGGTTTTAGAGATGATGGCTCTAGGGAAAGAGTCTCTGGGCAAAGGCACCATAGTGAGCTCTGATTGGTCAGGCTTAGGTGGAGCGCTTATCCCTGAAAACTCACTGTGCTCAGAAGGATGAAAATGTTTGATTGGTGGAGAGTGATATATAACCCTGAGGAAGGGAGGTGACCTTGGTCAGTTTTTCCCCCCACCTCCTTTAGCTACAATTAGTAAGATATTTACAGAATGAGGGTGGAGTAATTTTTCAAAGGAAGTGGTACTGGACACACACACATTACCCAAGCTTGGCTTTAAAACAGTCACAATCTGAAATAGAATACCTCTCCTTTCTTTAAACTGTAGTTTGTTCCTTTAAAAATTGCTTTTATACATTCATTTTATAAAATGAAGGCATTCAGTGCTGTGAGTCATGGTTCCTATTTTAGAGTACATATCGCAGAGGTTTCTCTATTTCTCTATATGCAAATAGGTTAGGTTCTGAAAAGTTCATTGCAAATCCTTTTGTTCATAACTGGGATTGGAAGGTATGGCAGAGCAGGACAGGTGACCCCTGCCAAAGACTCTGTCCTGCTGTTAGAGTGTGATGCCCAGCCTGGGGTTGTCTTTCCTGCTCCTGCTCCCCTGTATCTCAAGTGGGAGCCATCTGGCTAATTCTTGCCAATGGGAGGAAGTGATTATGTGTCCCTTCTGGGTGGGAGGGTGAGAGGTGGATGTGCCTTCCCCACAGCCCCTTTTTCCATCTTTTAGGACAATGGAGAGGCTCCTGGGACCAGGAGGAGGACAGGGCCATGAGATAGAGAGCTCCTGGCTCCCTGCACATGAACTGTCACCCCCCACGCATCGCCCACATTGAATTATTACCTGAGTGAGAAACATACCTTTATTGTGTTAAGCCAGTGAGAATTAGAGTCTTACCTTAACAAATATGGAATGGTTTAATCTTATTGTCCATATTCTGATTTCTACCACATAGAGTTGTGAGTGTGACCTTCCAAGTTTTAAAACCAAGTATTCACTTCATCTTAAAGATATATCTTTTCTCCATCTTTTCCAAAAAATAAAACCAATTTATTTCATATGCTGGCAATCTGTTGAGTCAGGTCACCTCCCTCCTTGGTAATTCCTCTAAGTATGGTAGGGGAATCTGTTAGAAGTTACAGTGCCTACACTCACTCCCTCTTCACTGAGATCCTTAAAACCACAAACTCTTCATAGTTCGTGACAGGTTTCATCAGCAAGGTTACCATGTTTCACCTTTAAATTCTTTAACAAACTCCTGGCCTTCTCCTGAGTGAACATACGTTTGTGAATGCTGGTGTCACATTCAAATGGTATTCTGGTTTATCAATCACTTTCTTTTGCTCTTAAAAATTATTGCTGTTTGCAGAGGTATAGACAGATCCTTGCACCTGCTTCATGAATAGCTCTTTGTCTTTAGAAATTTCCCGGCAATCTAGTGAATCATGCCACTTAAAAATTTAAAATATACCCTACCTTGTTTACCTAATTACCATGTACCTTTTCTTATTAGCACTTCTAATATTTTCCTTGCTTTTGCATTTATTGGATATTATGGATCAATAATCTTTGCAAAATGACACAAACCTCAGCCACATGGGGCAAATACACAATAGAATGAGAAAAAAATACAAGTGTTGGCTCCATGACCAAAAACTGATGTCCCTTGCTGATGGCGAGATTATCTGATGTATTTGTACATTGTTCTTAGCTTTATGAACATGGATGCATGCCCTTAAGTTGTAGAATCTTAGAGCACCAGACTGAGAAGGGCTTATCTCATGCAGTTAAATACCTACAGCTGACACACGAAAGAGAGAGGGGGCGGTGAGATTGAGGGGAGTAAGAGATTCTTGGTCACATGACTAAAAATTCAATGCAAATGTGAATGAAACAGAAGTCAGTAATATGTCAGGGTTTTCTAGATTTCTTCTAGTCAACTGAATCAACTTTTAATAAAGACATTCCTTTTTCCCCATCATAGTTGCTCACCCCAGTCTTCTATGAAAAGCTTACCTTTGCCTCACATCCAGAAGGAAGCAGAGAAGTGAGCAAGCCACCTGGAGACACGTAGAACCTGATCTGGATTCTTGTATGTTTCATCAATTCTCAGGCTCTGGGCAGGAGTGGGGGGAAAGCTGAGAAACTGAATAGGTTAAATGATTAAGATCTGTGAAAGAAAAAAAGGGGAGATATTGGTTTGGGAGAGACTGAAGAACTCTGAAGGAGCTGATACTTTAGAAAGAATTCAAAACGTGAAACCTATCATTTTCCCCTTTGCTCTCAGAATCCAGTGCTAATTAGTTTGAAAGATAGCCATTTCTGAGTAAGAGCCAATTATTCCCAGTATGACTGAATATTCCAAATATCATTGAATAAATTGTGCAAAGGGCTGCTTTTTAAACTTTTATTTTAAAATATCCCTCTTGTCAGTAGAAACAGAAGTTTTATTTCTGGGTCTGGGGATCAAGTCCCCATAAAACCATTTCTGTGGCTTTTAAAATACATTAAACCATATGCAACAAACCCCCCCCCCCCCCCCCCGCCACTCCGACATTGGCCATGAACATGCCAGCTGTGTGGGTGGAGAGCCCAGGACTCACAGGCCAAACCTAGAAGGAGCCTTTCTCAGAAAAGCCAGAGCGTCCCTCTACAGCATTCTTGGTTCCTATAACCCTTCATGCTGATGCACATAAAAGAACAGAGAACAGAGGAGGGGAGCCTCATGAGAGGAGAGAAAGATGATTTGAAACTCAACTAGCAAGAGAGGGCAGCCACAGGTTTCCTTTTAAAGATCCAAATGAATTCAGGAAGTGGGTTTTTCTATTTTTCAGTCATCTCCTGATGTTAGTTTTCACCCAGATCTTAGAGGAAGGGGACCACAGTTTGGAAAATATTTTGTCTATTCCAGAGTCATAACGAACACTCTGTACTCAAGTACTTATTTTATTTCCAAATGAGTTTTTCTTGATTCTTGGGTAAAATGTGATGCTTCTTTTTAATTTTATTTTCTTTGTCAACCAGGACTTTAGAAAGAGCTCTCATTTGATTTTTAAAAGATAATTAGCAAACTGGATATCTATACAAAAGTAATTTCATACCTCCACAAAAGAGTGTAGTCAGCAGATAATTCACTCTTGCGGCTTTTCATTAGCTAGCTCTCCCTTGGGGCAATTTAGAGGTTAAGGCCCTACTCATCTGTGTTCTCAGCTGCTGTTAGAATTATCTCTGCAATTCACCAGGCAAGTCAAAAAACCTACCTCTCACCAGAGCTAACCCAGAGGCAGGTGCCATTTATTTCTGACATGTTATTCCTTTAATTTTAGGCATATTATTTAATCTTCTCAACAATCCCATGAGTTAGACCTATTTTAACGAGAAAGAAACAGGTTTTGAGAAGTAATATCACCCAAATCACACAGTTAATAAATGGCAGAGTTGTCACTGTCTTTGTGACTCCAAAGTCCATTACCTTTGTCCCCTGCTTCTTGGCCTTACAGCATCCCTCTCCTTTAATCTCACACAGGAGATAAAAAAAAAAATCTCAACCACCATTATGGCTCCTGGGATTAAGAGAGTCTAAGAGGAAATGCAAACACTGCATCAGCCATGGGCAATATGTGACTCCATTGCTATAGCAGTTTTCATATATTTTAATTCAGTAGATCTTACCCAGAACTTGCTTATAAGACAGAAACACATTTTATTAGTGTATATTTATTTGGTAAGTCCAAACGAATAAAATTTGCTTAGTATAAAGAAGTGAGCTATTTTTATAAATATGAAAATTTGAAATTGGGGTAAAAGTGGCATTTTTACTTTTTTATGAACTTGACTGTTAATGAAATGCAAAAAATTTGCATACGTCCAAAAGCACCTTCTGAAGATCATTTACTTCAGAATCCTTTCTCCCTTGCTTCTTTTCTTCAAAACATATCAACTGTCTTTCCATAAGAACCAGAAATTGGGAATGAGGAAGACATCCTACTCTTAAGAAAGAGCTCATGTTTTGGGGCACCTGGGTGGCTTAGTGGGTTAAGCCTCTGCCTTGGGCACAGGTCATGATCTCAGGGTCCTGGGATGGACTCCCACATCCCACATCAGGCTCTCTGCTCAGCAGGGAGCCTGCTTCCTCCTCTCTCTGCCTGCCTCTCTGCCTACTTGTGATCTCTTTCTCTCTGTCAAATAAATAAATAAAATCTTTTAAAAAAAAGAACTCATGTTTTCATCAAAAGAGACACAGCATGTTCAGGTAACTTAAGGATGAAAAGTATCAAATGAAGTAGAAAATATTCTGGGAGTTTGGAGCAGGAGTTAGGGCATAGGCGGGGATTCTTGGTAGACTCTGGAAACAATGTAGCTTTTCAAGAGTGGTGGGAATAATACGTGCTGTGATGGAGAATGGCTTTCAGCTCGAGGGAAGGACATGATGATGGAGGAGGAAAAGACAGATGATAGAGGGAAAAGACAATCTGAGTCATGAGTATAGGACTGCAGAGGTGAATTGAAGTCAGTGTGAAAGTCCGTGAATGTCTTCCTAAGGAAGTGTGGCCCAAATGTGGCCCTTATGCTATAGGTAATAAGGGCCATCAAAAGGTTTTGAACAGGGAAGTGAAGATAACCCAGCTGTCCTTTTTATGAAATTAACCTGACAGGAAGCTCTTCTGGAAAATAGGTGGGAGGAGGGAGAGCCTATTGTCAAGGAGAACAATGAAGATGATTATCCTGACTCCAGGGAGTCCGAGTCTTTTGAGGGGGAAGGATTGTTCATGATGAGGACAGGAGATAAGGTCCAAAGCTATGGGATGGGAGGAATAGGGCTAGAGATGTCCTGGTGTGCTGGGTTGAACAGTGTTTCTTCAAAATTGACATCCACTTAGAACATCAATTGTCAAGGTAACCTTATTTGGAATTAAGTTCTTTTCAGATGTAATCAAGTTAAGATGAGCTCATACTGGATTAGGTTGAGCCCCAAATCCGATGACTGGTGCTCTTATAAGGAGAAGAGAGATTTGGAGACATGGAAAGATACACACAGAGGGACAAAGCCCATGTGACGACAGAGGCGGAGACCGGAGTGATGTCAGCAATGATCAGAAGGTGGGAAGAGGCAAAGATCTCTCCTTCCCTGGAGTTTTCGGAGAGTATGGCTCTGCAGACATCTTGATTCTGCACTTCTTGCCCCAGGAGCATGAGAGAATACAATTCCTTTGTTTTAAGCCGTTACATTTGTGGTAATTTGTTACAGCATCTCTAGGAAACTCAGCCACCTGGGCACACTTAGAAAAAGGGGATAGTAGTAGTCACCCTCAGGGACAAGGACAGATTCATAAAAATTCAGTATACTAACGAGGAGAGAGCTCCTTCTTATGACAAATTCCATAAAGAGCCTTTGAGGGTGCATAGAGATAATAAACAAGGCACTGCTACTAACTCAGACATCTTGTGTACCAGTTAGTGGAGCCGATGAAGAATGAGTAAACAGGACTGAAAGATGACAATGGATGAAGAAACTTCAACTCAATGAAGAGAGTAACTTACTAAAAACTACAGGGGTGTCAAGAGCAGAATGGGGCTCGAACCCATTTCTTCTGCCTCCTAGTTTGGTTCTGAAGACAGGTTTTTATAGGAGTAAAAGTGAAGAGGAGGAGGCCTCCCCTTTTTGGAATGTAGAAAGAGGCTTAGGGAAGGAGGCTGGAGATTCTCAAAATTCAGCCCCTGCTATTTTTTTTTTTTTGATCTGTCCCAAAATGGAAATATGGTAATCTGCTCCCCAACCAGTGTCTGAGGGTGCTGTTATCTTTCTTTTAAATGTCCAGAAATGACAATGATGACTTCATCGATTTGACCATTTTAATCTCAGCTGCTAAAAGATTAAAATTTAGGGATGCCTGGGTCGCTTGGTTGGTTAAGCAGCTGCCTTTGGCTCAGGTCATGATCTCAGGGTCCTGGGATTGAGTCCCGCATCGGGCTCCTTGCTCTGCTGGGAGTCTGCTTCTCTGTCTGCCTCTGCACTCTGCCTGCTTGTGCTCTCTCTCTGACAAATAAATAAATAAAATCTTTTAAAAAATACAAAAAAATAAAAGATTAAAACTTAGAATCAGTAAGACATCATGAATTCAGAACAAATCTGACAAATATTTCAGAAGCTCCAGCCTTAGAAGACAACAAAAAGTGTTCACAAATTGAGATGACCGCTGCCTTGGGAGACGCATTTGATGTGTGTTTTTATTATGGGAAATATTACAAACTGTTCAAATTGTTGGGGGAAACCCCACCAGGTTATCGAAGTTCCATCTCTCCTCCTTTTGGGAAGGACTAAAACACGAGCCATCCAGAAAGAAGAGAATTTTGTTGACCAAGACATTTCCCGGAGTCTCTGGTCAAGGAGCATGCTTACTTGTTTCTAGACTCAGAGAAACTCAAAAGATGTAAAACTCTCAATGCCTTATTTAGAGAATTGAGGTAGAACTCCAATAGGTACTGTCTCAGTGCTCAAAACTGCCTTGGAGATCTCAGGCTACCTGTTCATTTGAGACATGATAAAGCTGATCCCCCAGAGAGGGGAAATAACTTGCTAAAAATAAAAGGGGCACAAGGGGAAATCACACAAAAAACACTTGGAAAGATGTTTGACTTATTTAGTAAAGAAATATAAAAAAATTTTTTTTGTGACACTACTTCATATCTATCAAACCACCAAAAAGTTAAATACTTTATACATAATTTTATTTTATCCTAATGGTGATCAGGGATGGGAAGAGGTGCACTCACACATTGAAGATCTCATACATGCATGAAATTGGTTAAGGGGCGCCTGGGTGGCTTGGTCATTAAGTGTCTGCCTTCAGCTCAGGTCATGATCCCAGAGTCCTGGGATCAAGCCCTGCATTGGGCTCCCTGCTCAGCGGGAAGCCTGCTTCTCCCTCTCTCACTCCCCCTGCTTGTGTTCCCTCTCTTGCTGTGTTTCTCTCTGTCAAATAAATAAATAAAATCTTTAAAAAAAGATTATTTTCAAAGGTAATTGCTAATTTCAACCACAAATCATACAAATGGTCCTACCCTATGAGCCAGTAGGTCTAATTTCTGGGTTTACATTTTTAGGATTTGTAAGTTAAAAAATAGATATTATTTGTTCAAAAATTTTTAGGATGATGTTATTCAGAATATGAGAGCTCTAAGACCATGTAGTCTGAGCTCTTATAAAAACATATAAGCAAGTCAAAACCCATATAGAAATGATTTTCCAGGTTTCTGAGCCATGTCAGAATCAAAGGTTCCTGTCCAGGGCTGTCTGGGTGGCTCAGCTGGTTAAGAGTCTGACTCTTGCTTTCAGTTCAGGTCATGACCTCAGGGCCATGGTATCAAGCCCTACGTCAGGCTCCATGCTGGGTGTGGAGCCTGCTTGAGATTCTCTCTCTCCCTCTCCCTCCACCTGCCCCCACAGTTTCTCTCTCTTTCTTGAAGGAAAAAAGAAAGAAAGAAAGGAAGAAAGAAAGGAAGGAAGGAAGAAAGAAAAAGATTCCTGTCCAATAATTTTTTTGTTATGCTTTGAAGCATTTCAGTGAAAACCTGAAAGTGATGCAGATGTCCCCAGATCGAAGGACTGGCTTAGTGTAACTGTTAAGAGTCTGTCTTTCTGTGTTCAAATGTGTTAGCTACATGGTTTAGGTCAGGTACTTAATCTCTGTGTCTCTTCTGTAAAACCAGTGCAGTCATAGAATCTTTTGTCTATTCCAGCCATTGCTGCCACACCGGATTTACGTGGGCCCTGACTGACTCAGTGACTGTGCAGGCAAACTACAGAGTACCTCACCTCAAGCCCTCAATCCTGAGACTCCCCTGCTGATACTGAGGTGGGCCATGTGCCAGCCCAGAAGAGTGTGTGGATAAAAAGTGTCATGGGGCAGATGAGAAGTGGTAGATAAGCAGTTCCTCCCTTCTCCTTTTGTTTGTCCTCAAGGCAGTTGATGTGGCTTTTTGCAGGATGGTCTCATGAGAGGATGGTCTTGGGAGGTAGGGCAGTCGGTCACACCTTCAGACTGATTCTCCTTTCCCTTTTCCCTCACCCCTGCTTCCTTGGGATGGCACCCTGAATAAAGTAGTGAGTGGAACCCTCTTCAGGCTCTGCTTTCTTTTGAAGCCAGACTAAGACAGATGGTACCCACCTCAGAGGGTTGTAGGGAGGAAACATTAAATGAGTAAAAATAGGTAAAGCACTTGCCTGACATATAGTAATTACTATCTAAGTGTGAGCTATTCTTATTCTACTGTATCACTGTGTAACTCTGTAAGATGGTAAATATTTAGACTCTGCTGCTTCATGGAAAAATGTATGTGAAATAATGTTAAGCAAAAACCAGAACAGTAGGAAGCAAGCATCACATGTATTATAACTCCATAAAAATTATATATACACACTGATGATAAAGGGATGACATAGAGCTGGAAATTGTTACACTGTAATGGGGAAGAGGTGCTATGCTTATGTTTCCCCAGAGGTGGTTATTTACCCAAAGTGGAGTCTGAATAAACAGAATGAACACAGTCTCTTGGAGATTCTGTACACACCTCTGATCAGAAATACAACACAGTGTTTATAACTCCTCATAGTTGGAAAATCCTTTCATGCAGGACTTTTATTATTTTCTATACTGCAATGTTAAGCCAATTTCCTTTAATTCACTGTTTATGAAGATTGGAAACCATGGAGCAGTAGCTGTGATGAAGCAACTCATTCTACCTGCAAACAGACGTGCGTTTCTGCTTTTCATGGGGCTATGACATAGCAGGCTCCTGTCTCCCACTCAGGGCCCCCCACCTGTCCAGTGAGGGACTGAGAGTGACCTCCTCTCTCCTCTCAGTCCCCTGAGTCCAGTCAAGGAGGGGTGATACACAAATTATGAGAACTGAAGCCCTGAACTTGACTTCTTTAGGACTGCATGCGCAATTGCTCTCATATACAGAAAAGCTTAATGTGGACCGGGGACATTTTTCCATGGGGATGAGGGTTGGGGAGACTCATTCTACTTCCCTATCCCCACGTGTTTGTCTGAGAGCCCAGTAGATCTTTGGTGTCATGACTCATCTTGGTTTAAACTCTTTGTACTTGGGATGCCTGGGTGGCTCAGTCCGTTAAGTGTCTGCCTTTGGCTCAGGTCATGATCCCGGGGTCCTGGGATTGAGTCCCACTTCAGACTCCCTGCTCAGCGGGGAGCCTGCTTCTCCCTCTGCCTGCTGCTATGTCTGGCAAATAAATACACAAAATCTTAAAAAAAAGAAAAACAACAAAAAAAACCTCTTTGCACACTATGGAGGTAATAAAAGACAAGCTGCTGACTGTATGAAAATATCTGATTCATATTTCTGACAAAAGAACTGTATTTAGAATGTATAAAGAACTCTTAAAACTCAATTGTAAGAAAGCAATTCAATTTAAAAAATGGGCAAAAAGCTTGAGCAGACACTTTGCTTGAGAGTAAATATACATGGCAAATAAAAACATAAAGGAATGTGCTAGGAAAATGCAAATTAAAACAATAGGAGACACCAGTACAAGCTTCTTAAAATGGCTAAAATTTTAAAATGTTTTAACAACGACAACTAATGTGGCGCCTGGGTGGCTCAGTCAGTAAAGTGTCCGACTCTTGATTTCGGCTCAGGTCATGACCTCAGGGTTATGAGATTGATCTGCGTGGGACTCCATACCCAGCGTAAGGTTCTTTCTCTCCCTCACCCTCGAGTCCCTCCACCCTCCACCCCCCCCAACCCCGCTTGTACACTGTCTCACTCTCAAAGGACGTCAATGACGATGATGACGACAACAACAACAACAACTAACAATACCAAATGCTGATGAGGGTGTGGAGCAACTAGAGTACTCTTGCATTGCTGGAGAGAAGGCAAAGTGATAAAGCCATTCTGGAAAATAGTTGGGGGATTTCTTATAAGATTAAACACTTTCCTTATGAGTTGACAACCTAGTCCCCAGTGTTTCCTCTAAAAAAAGGAAAACTTACATTCAAACAAAAAACCTGTAGTTGAATGTTAGTAACAACTGTATACATAGTCGCTTATTCATTATCTATTCATATAACTGAAAATTATCCAAACTTTTTTCAACAGTTGAATGGATAAGCAAATGTGATACATCCATAAGATGGAAAACTACCCAGCAATAACAAGCAACATCACGGAAGGAAGGACATGGATGAAACTGATCGGCATTACACTGATTGAAAGAAACCAGTTTGAAAAACATAATATACTGCATGATTGACAGAGGTTGGCACGGGAGGAGGGTGTGACTACAAAAGTGTACCAAGAGGGTACTCTTTTTTACAGCAATGGAACTCTTCTATATACCGACTATGGTGGTGGTTATGTGAATCTATACATGTGCCAACTTTCATGGAGCTGTATACCCCAAAGCTCAATTTTATTATATGTAAATTTTTAAAAATAAAATGAACACAAATATGAACTGATACCGGAACTGTGAATCCAGATTCCATATTGGACCGGGTTATTGCTGTATTGTATGGACTGGTCCATATTGCTGTATTGGACTGGGTACTACTTTCTTTAAACCCAATTTCCCCATTACCTAAAATGCATATACCAGAAAGGTCCATATCTCATAGGGATGTTTAGTGAATTAAAATGAAGTAATGCATATAAAGTTGCATGTGCAGTGTCAAATAGTGAACACACAAGAAATATTAGCTATGAATATAGAGTCACTATTATCAGAAGAAAAAATCTTCAGAGGAGGTTGTGTGACAGGGTAAAAAGATGAGCTCTGTGGACAGTCTTTCTCAGTGTTGAATTGCTTATCATCTTGGACAAGTTAATAACCATCTTGGAATTTCAGTTTCCTAATCCCAAAAAATAGGTATCATAATAGTCACTTTATACTACTGTGGTAAGCATGACAATTAAGCTGTGTATAATACCTGATACTTAGCTGGTGGTCAGTAAGTGATAGCTGTAATTATGACTTAGAGTGTTTCCATAAGTAACGCATAATTTCTTCTGACATTGAAAAATTATGCTTACAAATAGATAATCCCAAATGATTAATTACACAACCAAAGACAGAGCTGATGTTACGCAAATGTTTTAGTTTGTACTGGACTGGCCAGTCACACATACTTTCCTATTCATAGCCAAAGTATTAACTGATTGAAATGAACTGTTGAATTTTAATGAACCCTTAAAAGGGCAAAACGATTCCTCTAGCACAATGCACAATAGATTTTCTATGATAGTGTGTATTTTCCCATTTTGTTATTTTAGTTTACAAATGGAGTCCACAGTTTATAGAACTTTATATAGTGGCTTTCCTCAAATTATAATGCTTTCCATCTCTCCTCTCCAGGGTATGTTTCGAAGTAAATTAAAGTAGAATCAAAAGGAACCTGGAGCCATCTAGAAGGGCCTACTGGCCTCTGTGAGCCAGAGATCCAGAAACAAGCTGAGTTCTTCCGGATTTATGTTTTTCTAGTTTGCTGTCATCATCGTTGTTGTCCTCATCCTCATCAACCTGTGGTTGTCTAAGACAGGCTCTTTGGTCCTACAGCAAGTCCAGTCCTCTCAAATGTTATTTAAGCCTTCTTTTTCTTTTCTTTCTTCTTCTTCTTCTTCTTCTTCTTTTTTTTTACTGTCTTCCTTTGTTCATTGATCCATGAAAATGGAAACCGTTGCTTTAAGATGATAAAGACAGCACATTTAAAGAAATGATGTCACTCTGTCATCCAGGTGTATAAAAATATACCTTCAGTAAAAGACATTTTTCATAAGTTAGATTATTTTTCAATGTGAGTAAAAGTGTTCTGAAATGGGTGGTATGATTTTATTGTTGCTGATGACATTATAGATGTTATTGATGGGAAAGGAAGAACAGAGTACATGAAGCACAAAGCTGGAAAAGATCTTCAAAATTCTAGCCTATATCTTACACTATCCAAAGAGGAAAAAGGAAATCTAGAAAAGAATGTCCTGGGCTCATGTGACCAATAGATGACAGACCGAGTCAGGATGGGACCCAGGTCTCCCGCCTCAACCTGCCCCCCTTGTGCCTCCCCACCCCGGGGCTGGGTCACTCGCTTCTATGTCCCATGGCCTCTAAACAGCAGCGCTCCCTGTTTCCTTTTCTGTTCCTCCAGTGTTTATTAATCACACTCATTGTTTTCATCAATCCGTGCAAAGACTGTCCTTATTCTATTACTATATATTTCTCCTCCCTTTACGATTGCCATTCCCAGCCCTTTCCTCCCTTACATACTCACTGTGCTCTACTTGGAGAGTTTTTAACCATGCAAATACTGTTTTATGTATATATACATCTTCACTCAACATTAAGCTTTTAGGTCTATTCATGTGGTTATATGTTTATTTAGTCAACTCTGACCATGGCCCAGTATTCCAGAGTAGTAACATACGATATTTTACTCATCTATTCCCTTCTGAAAGATACTAGTTAACTTCTATATGTGATACCACAGTGTCTCAATTAACTTCTTTGTATGTGTCCTTTAGTGAACTCATGGGAGAAATCATCTGCGCATACTCATCAGCAGGCGGGATTTTTGGGTTATAGAATACATTCATTCCTAATTTGACCAAGTATCACCAGATTTCTTTCCACAAAGCTGTGTGTTTTATACCCAAAGCAGCTGTACCAGACTGTTCCCATCTCCTTATAGGTTTGTCAATATTTGGTATTATCTTCCTTTCTTGTTTTACCATAATGATGGTGTGAAGTGGTATTGTGTTGTTATAATTTGCATTCCTCTGATTATTAGCATCTTTTCATATACTTCTTAAGTTCCTTTTACAAACTAACTTTTCATATCTCTTGAGTACTTTTCTATTTATTTTCCTTTCTCTTTCTTTGTTGATTTGAAGGAGTCCCTTACACATTCCAGATATTCATCTTGTGACTATTACATATGTTGTAAATATATTCTTCCAGCCTGTCCTCTGTCTTTGATTGTGTCTATTAAGTCTTTCACTGAGCAAAAATCCTTGATTTTGGTAGAGTCAAATCCATCAACTTTTAACCTTCTGGTTTGTGTTTTGGGATGTTCCCTTAAAAGACTTTCTCTATCTTCACAAAGATATCCTATATTTTTTTCTGACAGCTTTATTGTTTTTTCTTTAATATTTAGGTCCATGGTCTACCTGGAGTACATGTTTGAATATGGTATACGGTAGGGCTACAGCTCTATATTTTCTTCATATAATATTAATATTCCACTTTTCCCAGTGCCATCTAAGTAATGTACTCTTTCACCTCTGTTCCACCCCAGTCCCATTTGAAATGTTTTAGAGTCTCAGCATTCTCCACTAAATCCAGGAAGATACCCTGAATCATAGGTATATTCTCCAAATCCTGAGAGGAATAATGCTTATTCTAATTAGGTATTTTGTTGGCAACCGAGGCCAAGGACCATGAGTCAGGATGCAGTGTTTAAAGTCTACAAACTCTAACTTGGGCAGCTTCAATTAGAAAATGGCTTTTATTTGATGTAGTGGGCTCCCAATTAAAATTTTATGTGAAGATTTTTCGAAGCTAAAGAACATTTTAGAAAACCACTGGTATAGATGGTCTCATGAGTTTTTCTAAAATTTCCTGTTAGGGTACCACCTCTCCATTGGATATTAGTTGCCATTCATTATTAATGTAAATTCATTTTTTACCACTATTTCTAAGTTGGCTATTCAGAACAATGGGTAAGAACCAGTGCAGTATATACTGTGCTCTGTGCTTTGAGGGTAAATAAATATTTGATGAGCAAAAGAAGGTTGATAATACCAGGTGAAAGGAAAGAATGATTTTCATTTTTTATTGTCAGTAAACCATGGAGGAGAAGGGCACATTTGAAAAAAAAAAGTAAATTGGTTATATTTCTTTTTTCTTGACAAATTAAATAACACTGACATGCTCTCTGAGAATGGTGCATTAAACTAACTCAATTCTATGAAAGTTGATGAAAGAAATGCTTCATATAGTTACCCAAAGATGCATATTGTGCTGGGCTTCATCATTTTACTTACAATTGTATGAAAATCACTTCATCACTTGATCGATCTTTAGATGCAGCTGTTTTTGAAACAGACGATAGAGTGAGTGAGTGAATGAGTGAGCGTGTGTGTGTGTGTGTGTGTGTGTGTGTGTGTGTTCTTTGGTGGAAGGGAGCTGTGTTTAACAGTCATGTGGTCATAGGTAGTTGAGAAGAAATGAAACCTTAACTGGACCATAGACAGTGAGATTTCTCAGACAGAAATGAGGGAGGTTGTCAAGAATATGTAGTTTCAGTCTACAAAAAGCTGCTCTAGCCTCTCAAATTCTTGGCTACAAAATGAGGTTTATTCTTAAAAAATTTTATTTATTTATTTATTTATTTATTTATTTTAGAGTGGGAGAGAGAGAATCTTAAGCAGGCTCCACCCCCAGCATGGAGCCTGATGTGGGGCTTGAACTCACAATCCTAAGATCACGACCTGAGCCAAAACCAAGGGTTGAATGTTTAACAGAGTGAGCCACCCTAGAGCTCCAACATGAGCTTCATTCTTTAGCAAAATACCCTGGGATCCTTAATCCTCATTAAATTCTTACTGAAATCTTTAGCCAACAGAGTAGCTCAGTAGAACTTAGTTCTGTCTTTGATATGTGGAGAGAACCAACCAAAGACAGGAAAAGCAGCTCAGTCCTTGGGATAAAAATGTTGCAAGGGCTTCTTTTGAGACCATGTCACAAACCCAATTCTTGGACATACTGCCTCTGAGGTCTGCTTCCCTTGGGAGGGTTTTGCAGATGTTGGGAGTCTCAGTTCCCAAGGCAGATGGAGAAATTGGCCGTATCAGGAGGCACTGAATGAGCCAAGGAACTGTGTTTGGAGCCTGCAGGGAAAGCTCCCTATGGAATTCTGAAGCCAGTGTGGGGAAAGGCAATTTAAATAGTTCCTATCTGATGATCTGTTTGAAATGTTTTGCTGAGGGGTATGGAGAGGAGGGCTCCAGGTTCACTATCTCAGTGTCGTTGAATCTGGAAGAGATCTTGACCAGTTTCAGGAGCCTGAGGCAGATGGGATTCCTCCTCACTCAAATCCAACAAAACATCCTCTGGCAGATGGGCTGCCTTGATGTACTTAATCCTTCATTCAATGTTCCTTGATCACCTTTGGTGTGCTGGGTACTGGGACAGGAGCTGGGGAATCAGTGAGGCTATGAGCTGTGCCTTCAGGAGGCTCACAATTTGATTGGAGATGATCCTGTCATGGAAGGAGTTCTACACAACAGGCTAATGAGTGATAGGGAAGCAGTCAGGAGGGCAGTTTAAGGTACTGTTGTGCAGGAATGCCCGCAGGAGGTCGCCTCCGGTCACGTCACAGCTCTGCATTGTGGTAGCTGGGTGATTTGGGGGAAGTTACTTCAACTCGCTGTGTTGTAGTCCCCTCACCTGTAAAATGGGGGTCATAACACCAACCTTGTAGATCTGTTGTGTGGATTAAATGAGTTAATACACGTGAAGCATTTAGCACAGCCCCCCAACACGTACCTCATGGTTACTCATGGCTAGTAATTGCTGTGATTGAGGTATTGAGAGAGCACAAAAGAGGAGCATTAACTTATTTTGGGAGCGGGTGATAACCTACATTTATTCATGAAATCAAGCCTTGTAGTAATAACATCTCTTGTGGGAGACCTTTTGTGCAGATTCCAAAATTCTTTTCCCAGGTCACAGTACAGTCTTCCATGAGGACCATCAGAAGTAGGCCTCAGGGAACTGATTGGCCACGGTTGGGGTGTTTTGTTTTGTTTTGTTTTGCTTTGTTTTGTTTTCAGTCGTACCTCGGACAACTGCTCCCTATTTTCATTTCTTAGCCGAGTCCAGAGTTTCTGGGCATGATGAGGAAGAAACAGTTACTGTCATTTCCCACCAAGCCGAAGGGAAATGAGTGACTCACTCTAGCATTATGGGATATCTGAAAGGGGATTTCTCTTTTTATCTGTAGGAAATTTGGGCAGGAAAAGTAGGCTACAACTATTCTTCAATTTAGGCAGCTCTGCTAAAATAATTTATTCATTTCCTATTCCTATGAACTTTATTAAATACTTACTACAAGTCAGAAACTGTGGGCTATAGGATGAGAGTTCGTATTTATTGATCACCCCCGTGTGCCAAGTACTGGAGAAAGTACCTTGCATATCTAATCTAATGCTCACAACGCATCCTAATGAGATAGGCTCATTATTATGCACAGGAAGAAACTGAAACATAGGGAGGTCAACAAATAACTTGTTCAAGGTTGTATAGCAAGATAGGAAATGGTAGAGCAAGGGTTTGAACTTGGCGAGAAGGAGCTGAGAGCCCAAATGCCTAACCACTATGTTTCCCTGTCTCAACAAGATACAATCCCATTCCATGAGGAGCTTTCATTCGAGTGAAGGAACTAGAAAAGTGAACATATAATTAATGTAGAGTGCAATCTGAGCTCCATAAAGGTGTGAACGGAGCACCGTGGAAACACAGAGGAAGGAATGAATTAGTTGCCTGGGAGAATCAGTTTTAGCTGTAATCAGCAAAGTCCTTAAGATTGTATAAAATTTCTAAAATATGTACAAACCTGGAGTGATGAAAATCTGTCTCGGTGAAAGAGAGCTTAAACTCTAAGATGACTAGAGACTATAAACAGACTAGGTAATCAACCTCTAAACGAGCAAGAGGCAAACTTAAATTTTTAAGAGTCTATTGTGCCAGGAATTATGTGTTTACTTTTGCTTCGTGTGACAGAACCCTGCTTCACATTGCCACTTTCAAAGTCATGTACTTTAAGTTTTAGCTCAAATTCTACCTCTTGGAGGAGGGCAGTGGCCATGATTCCTTCCTCTTTCTTCATTTTAATCACCCCTGTACCACCCACTCCAGGTGCCAACTCACTGCCTGGCTAAGACAGGAGCTAAAAAATGTTTATTCTGAGTCTTTGAGAAGTTGATTATTCTATTTGTGGTTAGTCCAAGACCTTATTTTTTTCTCTCACCTTTCTCTGTTTTCATTTCACATCTCATTTATATTTCTCACAGATCTTACAGGAAGGCAGACTCTAAAAGTCATTGCTTTGAGCATTTGAGAAAGAATATATCAAAACAAGAAACCAAGATAAATTCTGGTAGTAACTTTTGAGTTTTCTTCATCAGTCATCAGAGATTATCTTTATCAATTATCATAGGTAGCTAAAGGTTAGCTTAGACTTAGCGTGTGTCAGGGGGAGCCCTCCACTGGTTCCATATTGTTTAAGACCTATCCTGACTTCCTACTCAGGTCTGATTTTGTGAACACTGTCTATGGACTGGAGCACATTGTCCTCCAACCCTTGGCATTGCAACTCTCTGTGGAATAAAAGGAAGGAGAAGGAGAAAGGAGAGAAAGAAAGTGGAAATGGACAAACGTGGTGAAAAAGATTCCATCAGTCCAAGCTCAAAAATCCAGGGAGGAGTTAAGAATGTCCTGAAGAAAGTTCTTGGTTATCTATCCCCACCTTTCACAAAACCAGCTGAATTGGATCCCTGCAAAGAGTCGATAGGATTTGAAGACGAACATCAAGCTTCAGTAAATTTCATCCTTTCTAGTTCAAATCAGTGGGTATCATTATGTCTGATGGATTACTGATCGTGATATCCGATCATCAGGTTTGACGGCGGAGCTGAGAAGTGGCTGCTGTCCCCCGTATGGTAGCCACCTGGTTCCTCCGAGTCTCCGCTCAGGTGCTTGGTCACTGCGGAGCTGCTCCCGGAGCACAGACTTTGATGCTGATGTCCTTCAAATGCATTTCCCAGACCTCCAAGGAGGCTCCATTAATCCAGATCTCTCTCTGTGTTTATAATCAACTTCCGTTGCCCGAACATGGTCCTGGGCCAGCTGCTGTCATAGATTTTTCTTAGTTTTTCACAATTTTCTAATAACTTAATTTATGTCAGACTGGCAAGATAGGGTTGCAGCGTATCTCAGCAACTCATAGTAAGTTGTAAGTTTATTTTTTAAGCATTGTTATGGCATTTACTGCGAAGAAGAATATTTTCAGCCTGTGACTTCTTAGAATTCAAATTTGTTAATGTAATTTTGTTTGTGTTTGAAAATATTTCTTCTAGCTCTTTAGTGCCAGGATCTTTATTTACAACAGCCCAGATCAGAGCACCAGCTAACAGGCAATTGCATTGAAAAGATGTCTTTTATGTTTGTTTGTTTTGAGTGTTATGTTTTTTAAATCAGTGATTAATTAGGGACCCTTAAAAATGTAGTTGGGATTTGAGAATGAGGGCCCAGTTATTTTTTTTATAAATTGAAATGAAATTCATACAGCATAAAACCAACCACTTTAAAGAGAACAGTTCATTGGTATTTAGTACATTCACACGGTTGAGAGACTACCACATCTTTCTACTTCCGAAACATTTTCATTGTCCCAGAAGGAAACTGGGCACACATTAAATGCTTCATCTTCATTCGACTCTATCCTCTCCCCAAATCCTGGCCACTACCATTCTACTTGCTGTCTGCATAGATTTACCTATTCTGGATTTTCATGTAAATAGAATCATACAATATGTAACCTTTTATATCTTGTTTCTTTCACTAAGAAAGTTTTTGAGGTTCACTCACATCATAGCATGCATCAATGTGCTTCATTCCTTTTTATGGCTGAATAATATTTCACTGTTTGTATATACCATAATGTGTTTATCTATCCGTCTGTTGATGGACATTTGGCTTCTTTCCACCATTTGCCTATTGTAAGTAGTGTTGCTCTGAATATGCCTGCACACATGTGTGTTTGAGCATGTCTTTTCCATTCTTTTGGATATATACCCAGGAAAGGAATTGCTGGGTCGTAAGGTAATTCCTTTTTGAAGAACCATCAAACTGTTTTCTACAGCAGCTATACCATTTTACATTCCTACTAACAGAGTATGAGGGTTCTAAATTCTTTACATCCTCACCAACAATTGCTTTTTTTCTTCTTCTTTTTTTTTCTTGTAGTCACCCTAGTGGGTATGAAATGGTATTTCATTGTGGTTTTGATTTTCAATTCCCTAATGACTTATGATGATAAACATCTTTTTATGTGCTTGTTGGCTATTTGCATATAACCTCTTTTGAGAAATGTCTATTGAAGTCCTTTGCCCATCTTTTGTTTAGTTGTTCTTTTATTGTTGAGTTGTAAGAGTTCTTTATATATTCTGAATACTAGATCCTTATCAGATATATGATTTGTAAATGTATTCTCATGTCCTATAAAACTCTCTTCATTGTCTTGATAATGTCCTTTGAAGCAAAAAGTTTTTAATTTTGAAGAAGTAGAATTTATTTATTTTTTGCTCTTGTCATATCTAAGAATCCTTGCTTAATCTAAGGTCATGAAAATTTACCTCTGTGTTTTCTTCTAAGAGTTTTATGGTTTTAGCTCTTATATTTAGGTTGATTATCCTTTTTGAATTAACTTTTATAGGTGGTGTGAGGTAGGGATGCAACTTTATTCTTTTGCATATGGACATCCCAGCATAGGGCTTCACTTTTGTGTACACATAAATATTTTGGAGAATGATGATTACTGAAATGATTACTAAAACTGATAAATTAATAAAAATATAAGATTAATGAGAGATGCCTGGGTGGTTCAGTTTGTTAAGGATCTGACTCGTGATTTTGCTCAGGTTGTGATCTCAGGGTTGTAGGATCCAGCCCTGTCTTGGGCTCCAGCTTCAGCAGGGAGTCTGCTTGAGATTCTCTCTCTCCCTCTCCCTCTGCCCCTCCTCTCTCTCTTTCTTCCCCTCTTCTTCTCAAAAAAAAAAAAATGAGATTCATGCAATAGACAGAGATTGAGCAGGTCCTAGCCAACGTCTGGTCCTCACCGATAAGTAACAGGCCTCCCCTTGCACTCCTCCCTGCCCCTTCTAGCTGTCAACAAAACCCTTGAGAGAGAGAACCAGCCTTCTCTGAGAGGAGAGAAGACAGCTACACCAGACAGGCCATTGAAATGATCTCTCAACCTAGTGCCTCGGGCATATATGTCAAAACTTTGGTAATTACTAAACAAAACAACAAACAAATAAACAGAAATTCATAAAACAAACCTAAACACCAAATGCATTTCTGCATGGTGGCCTATGATCAGAGTGTTGGATGAGAGGGGAGAAGAGGAAAAAGCCCTATGTCTGGCCTGTTGTCCCACCTGCACCAGCATGAATCATTTTCTTCCTAATCCTTTAGGAACTGAAGCGATCACCAGGAGTATATGCCAGATGGAGCAAACCCCACCAAATGGATGAAACAGCTGACCTGGGCTCGTTTTAGCACCTGAAAATCACACCGCAGAAACTAGAATGAGAGATGTTGAATCTGCCTCCCAGGGATTTTGCTGAGACAGGGGGTTACTGTTCTCCTTAAGGCAATAAGTTTCTAAAGTGACACTTTCATGCTATGACTGTGACAGTGATGGCCGACTGCCTGTCAAAAGTTTGTATTCTCCTCCAGGGGACAGCCTTATTGCTGAGGACCAGCTGTCTAGTAGAAGGCTATATTTCCCAGCCTCCTTACTTCGAAGGGGGTCACATGAGTAGTTGTGGACTGTGGAATGTGAGTGGAAGTGCCATGGGGCACCTCCAGGCCATGGTACTCGAAGCTGGTCATGGTCTCCGTGCTCTTTTTTTTCCTGCTCCACTGGATCCCAAAGTTGAGGGCAACCCTGGAAGCCACATGTTGAAGCTGGCACAGCCTCTGTCAGCTTAGGTCCCTGAATGACTTAGTGGAGCACCTATGTTAGACTGTTACATGAATGAGAAACAAACTTTCAGGGGGATCAAAAAAACTTGGGATTTGGGCGTGTGGGTTACTGATGCTGATGATATCCTCGAACAGTGGTTCTCAAACTTTGGTACACATCAGAATCACCTGGAGGCTTATTCAAACACAGATTGTTGGCCCCATCTCCAGAGTTTCTGATTCAGTAGGTCTAGATTGGAGCCCAAGAATGTGCATTTCTAATAAGTTAGCAGGTAATGCTGATGCTGCTGACTCACCATCATTGGACAATCACTACCTGAGATAATGCAATAGAACATAAAGAAGTCACATGAGGAATGTTTTGCAAAATGTTCTGAGAAGTGAGAAAATTAAAACAAGCATTAATTTAGCAAGTATTTTGTTCAACTGCCTTTTGTGCCAGGCAATATGTTAAGTCCTGGAGATGGACAGGTCAGATCCCTGGGGGACTCCCCCTTATGGAAGAGACGTAAATCAATTAGGACAGATAGAGATCAGTGGACTGTGAGGTACAGTGAAGGTAAGGATAGGGAAATATGGGGCCAAATAATAGAGAGCTTCATCTAGTTTGGGGTGGGGTGGGGGGTGCAGTGCTCAGAAAAGGCTTCTCTAAGGAAATGTCATTTAAGGTAAGATTTGAATGTCTGTTAAGACAAGGATTTTATTTTATTTTTACTTTTTAGGAAGGAGGGGGTGTTTCGAGGGGAGAGAATGCATGAAGAAAATCAAGAAATACTGGGATAAGGCCAATATATCTGGAACGGGGAAGCGAGGGGGAGAATGATAAAAAATGAAATTGGAGGGGTGGAGGGGAGCCAGATCATGCATAGGATGGTAAGCCCCACAAGGATTTTGACTTTTATTCCAAGAATGGTGTCAAATGATTTGAGTGTTAAAGGAAAAGAAACTGAGTTTGCATTTAGAAATATTTTTATTCCTTTCTCCCCATTTCCTATTTAATATTTCTTGTTAATTTATAAGAGTTTTACAAATTCATAAAATGGTCTTTGATATTTTACTTTGCTAATATTTTCCTTGCTGTTTGCGCTTAATCTTACTTACATTATTTTTTTCACACCCAGAAATTTTAATTTTGATATACTCAAATTTGCCACTCTTTCATGATTCTGTGTTTTATTTCATGCTTAAAAGGACCTCCCCCATCTCAAAGTTATCTTTTACATGAAGTTCACCATGGTTTTTTTTTTTTTTAGTACTTGTGTAAAGGGCATACAATTTGGAAACATAATGAATTATACGTTTTTACTTATGAAAAAGGCAAAGATCATAATGTTTGATGATATACTGCACTAATGGTGGGGTGGACAGGGGTAGACATTACCGTATTTTTGGTGGATAGATAAATTCAAATGACAGAACTTGGTAAATTGAATTTGGGGTGTGAGGACAGTGCACCAAGACCACTTTATTGTGTCCTGATCAGCCTCCCATTGGTCTGCTTCTGATCTTCAGCTACACACACAATTTATTTTTTAAGCCATTCATTCTTGCAAGGGCGTTTTTGCTCCAGGGGCTGACTCTTGTCGATCAAACACACAAGAAACCTTATTCAGATCCTTTTTGTGTTAATGATTCCAGACGATATTTTAATTGGTTAATGAAGTCATAGGTTCTATTAATTTATTAGTGAAGACATAGGTTCTATACATTATTTCAGATACTCACAGGTAATGGCAAAGAGCTGAAAAGAAGAAAGGCTCCTTTCTGACCTCATTTCTTCCTAACTGGGGAGCAAGGCCCACTCCCCCCAGCCAAGGCATATTACCCCGAGTCAAACTGCACCTTCCACCTTGGCCCCACACCATGTCTTTTCTGGAAGGTCGTAAACCTTCGTAGCCCTTCCTGTTCTTGAAGCTCTGTGATGGCAGGTACATCAAGCTCTATAGAATATGTTTCCATGAACTTCCCCAGTACTGATGCTTTACCCTCTCAGTTTGCTTCCTCGGAATGAGAAGGGTTTTATGACTTGCATCCTTCTTTAGAATACTTTTTGATTTAGGGGAACAGGGCAGGGAAAGGACCCGCGCCATCCTGTGCTTTGCTTTGCCAGAAACTTGCTTCTCTCCTTGGCCGTCATTTCTTGAGTTAATGGCATGGAGTCAACTTCCCTCCCTTGTTTTACTCATGATCATAAACATTTTTTTAATTAAAAATACCTATTAAAAAAGGCCTGGGTAACAGAGCATCTGTTAACTGGCTTCATTCAACCTCCTTTATAGATCAGTCAGCTCCTCATTTGTAAAATAAAGGTGTATCACATACATCAGAGACTAAATAAATATTGTTTTTCCCCCCTCTCTTTCTTTCCTTTCTGCCTTCCCATATTTCATATGCTGGATATATTTTGGGATAAATTTAACTACTTTATATATTATTGATATAGCATATCTCTTTATTTAAAATGTTACATATATCTTATATACTAATCTATTTTATATATGAAGGATGATTTTTGAATCCAATTAACAAATTGACTTATTTGTTAGGTTGGGAGACATAATTTATACAATTTTATAATGAAGCTTCTGTGGCGTGTTTGAAAAATAAACATTGGCTACATCTGAGATTTTATAAATCAAGAGAATGGAGAATCCAAGAAAAATAAAAAGAAATGCCATCTGATGATAATTGAAGCTTGAAATGAAATAAAGTTGAAAGAAACAAAAAAGACAGAGATATCCCAGTAGAACATTAAACGTATCCTGCTTTCCACCCTGATGCAAAGGCAGGGCAGGCTCTGCCAGGACTAGTTAGAAATCTCTCTGGGGAATCTGGCTCTCCAGACTCTTGGCTCCATCTGAAGCAGTGAGCCCTGCTTTTTATTTTACCTCACAGATGCAGTCCTAAAGACCTTCAAATGGATATGGGAGTGAAAGCCCTACAAGCACATAAAAGTTTTGGCACTGCTTTTACTAATTCTACAACTTTCTCTGGTCTATCCTCCTTCATCCAAGGCCTCAAAATTCCTGTCACTGTTTCTAACCACCATCCCTTCTCCGCTTAATTCTATACTAATCCTGGCTCTAGTTTGGTTTTTGATCATTGGAGGATGGAATGAGATAGAGAGTGGCTCTCTTAGAGCGGGGTGACAATCACTTTGTCCATACCAATATTCCAATGGTATCTATTTGTACTTCATTTTTTACATGGGTGATGTGATAGAGGCATAAGAATTAAATCCTACTATTAAAATTACAAGTTTCTTCCAGCCCTAAGATTCAATTATCCTAAGCAGTTGAGAAAAAAATAGCTTTTTTAAAAACAAAGTATTGTATGAGAATTTGGACCATTAGTCAACCTAAAGAAAATGTATGTTTTCTCGACTTGGATTAACATTTTTTGAGGACCCAGGTATATGAGCGACAGCAGTAGGAATTGAAAGGAACACAGACCCTGGTGGGGAGCTTATAGTTCAACGAGAGAGGCAAGACCATATCTCAACACTTCTATCTAAAGCAGAAACGTGGAGAATATAATAAGGTGACCAAGAAAGAACTGTGGAAACACTGGAGAGAATATCACAGTTCAGTTTCCTTGGCTGCTTACAACAAAAACTTTAATCAATAAAGTGGATCACTTATTGAGGCAAACTGGATAGTTCTCTGACTTGAAGGAGAAAAGGTCTTGGAAAGACAGGAACAGGAAGGCAACTCTTGGGAGCTTAGCGGCCCAAGGTCATGGAGAGGGTCTTTAGGATTGTGCTACTGAAATAATTCAAGGCTCAGGCGTTCACAACAGAATGGCCTTTTGCCCTAAGACTTCATTCCACTATCTCAGCAGAGAGCCATTTGGCTGGGCTTGGCTTGGCTCACATGTCCGACTTCAGTGTTTGCTTCGGTGGTGGCATATGGATTGGGGGGAGGGGGAAGGGGGAAAAACTGCACAGAGCATTTGATGGTCCCACTAGGACCATTTGGAAAATAATGTTTGTTGGTACTATAAGAAGAAATAATAGATATTAGAGGCAAAAACTCCAGATTTCTCTATAGACAGCTGCTAAAAGGGTCTGGGGCAGCTTTTGGAAGGGAGGGACTCAAGTTAGGCCTTGATAAATGGGTTGAACTTTAAGGTCAGTTTGGGGGACCAGAAGGAAGAAGGCATTCCAATCAGAGGGGGTGGCCTGAGCAGAAGTATACATGGAAAAAGGAAGCGTACAAGTACAAATCAGGATCTGGGACTAAGAAGAGGGCTGGAGTGTAGGGACATAGAGTGAGTAAAATGGGAAAGACAACTGAGAAGGTACAGAATGAGTTTTCACTCATTGTGCAAGGCGACAAACAGGATTGGATGAGATGATGGATATGAAAGGATTTTGTAAACTATGAAGTGCTTCGAATAAAAACTATAAGATTTTTCATATCTATGAATTGTTTTAATTTAATAAATACTCTTTTGGGGGAACCTGGGTGGCTCAGCCCATTAAGCATCTGACATAGGTCATGATCTCAGGGTCCTGGTTTCAAGCTCCATGTCAGGTTCCGAGCTCAATGGAGAGTCTGCTTGGGGATTTCTCTCCCTTTCCCTCTGCCCCTCTACCCACACATGCTCTCTCTCTCTCTCTCAAACAAATAAATCTTTAAAAAAAAATACTCTCAGTAAATTGAGCATTCTCTTCTGTGTGTCATTGTTTGCAAAATGAGAAATGTAAGTAGAAAACAAGGCTGTAAAATTCTGTAATTCCTAACTTGTGCTATACATTGCAAGAGTCACGGAGGGATTCAGTTATGCCCATGCAGAATTCATCTTTCTGAAAGACAACTTGTTAATCAATCAATCCATTTTCTGGGATAACAGTTACTTTGGGGTCCAGTACTGTGCAAGATACTTTCTCATAGTACTTCATTTGATCCTTACAACATCCTTGTTAAGTAGGAATTATTCTGCCCATTTGGCAGATAAGAAACCATAACATAAAAGTATGCTCATTGTTCAAAGTAAGTGGTAGATCCAGTTGTTATTCAGCTACTTATTTAAAATATTTATTGAATATTTACTCTGGATCTTTGAGATGTATGTGTAAACCGAGCAAAGACTCTTGGTGGAGCTGATATTTTAGTCTGGGAATCAGGTAATACGCAATAAGCTTAATAAAGTCACGTGTGGTAAGTTAGAAAGTCCTAAGTATTATAGGATGAAAAAAGAGAGCAGAGAAAAAGGAGGATAGGGAGCAAGAAGGGAGAGCTTAAAAACTGAATTTTAAATAGAATGGTTTTATCACAATATCCAGAGGTCTAGGTGTTGATTTGTTAAGGAATAATCTAATTTGGCTTCCAGGAACACCAGAGTCAAAGTCTTCCTCCCTTTGTAGGGACTACTAGTAAACTGACAGAATTGGAGGGTCTTTTTCACAGACAGTACCTTACATGTGTGGGAATTTCAAGGAACTAGAGATCCCACTCCCCGCTTCATCACTGCTCTACCACACTGATCTTGAAGATCGCCTGGCATCCCTTCTTTAAGTCAACAAGCAATAATGTGAGAGGCCATTTGATGAACTGGAGAAAACTGTTGCCTGGGAGCCGTGAAACGTAGGGTCTCGTCTCGGATCTGCAGTTAATTAAAATTTGACCTTAAGAAGTTTCCTTCTCCACCTGGGCTGATTTCCCCATCTGACAAATGAAAGAGTTGGCATCTAAGGGCAATTCCAGGTCTAATACTTTTGGCTACAGGTTATCTGCTGGATTTTTTCTAGGATGTTCCACTTAAAATTGTTTTAGCAGAATGATGGGAGCTCAATGAGAGAAATTTGTTTTTTCACAATTCCTAATAAGATTTCAGTATCAAAATTCTCTTTTAACATCACCCAGAAATGTCGTCTGGCCTGGATCCTGGCCCTGCCTTCTTCTGGGTGAACGTTAGGAGCAGGTGATCCTCCCCAGACTGAGCGGCGTAACAGGACTGCCTAGTTATTTCCAAGGGTAGCTCAAGGTGTTGGAATGACTCTGCAAAGCCCCATATGGCTTGGGACCTGGTTACCTTAACAATCACTTCCCTCCCTATGCATTGTCAATTAACAGGCAATTAAAACTCTCAGCTGCTCCAACTAATAGTCCCCAGATCAGAGTAGCAGAAAATGAGAGGAAGGAGATTTTCATTCTTTTTCTTTTTTTCTTTTATTACATTTTTAAACTTCTAACCTGCCCTTGGCTCTGGGATCTGCCACATTAAGACTTCCAGGATAGATATATATTTAATCTTTATTATTTATTTGGTTTGTGCATTTATCATATTAAGTATGTGCTCAAACAACCTTCAGTGGCTTCCAAACATTCATGGAAAAAAATCTGAAATTCTCTACTTAGCCTAATTCTCTAAACTGTCTCTAACCATATGGACCTTTGGGAGGCAGAAAGGACATAAAGGGGCTCCTTTACTTACTGTCCAATACCATTCTCCACACATCATTTCAAACACTCATTATTTGCCTCCCTTCTACCTAAAAGCCTTTTCTCCTGTTTTGATTAATCAGTCATGATTTGGAATATCAGGTGAAACTAGAGTTAGAAAAATTTAATTTCCCAAGTATTCAGGCGAGTTACCCTGGTCAGTGTTTTTCTCCATAAATAGATTAAGACTCCTGGAGGTCAGGAACCATGTTTTCTATTTTTCTTTATGTCCTCACATCCTACCTAGCACAGTGGTGCTTGTTACTGGGGACCACTTTACATGGAGTTTAGACATTGCTGCTGTAATATGCAATTTGATTAAATTGGACATTTAGATATTTTATAAGTTTTTTAAAATTTTTAAAATTTTTTTATTTGACAGAGAGTGAGAGATCACAAGTAGGCAGAGAGGCAGGCAGAGAGAGAGGAGGAAGCAGGCTCCCTGCTGAGCAGGGAGCCTGATGCGGGCCTTGATCCCAGGATCCTGAGATCATGACCTGAGCTGAAGGCAGAGGCTTTAACCCACTGAGCCACCCAGGCGCCCATGGACATTTAGATATTTTAGATGATAAGCTTAGAATCATGCAATCTCAGAACTTTAAAGCATATGGACCTTTGGGATTAATATACCAAATTCATTTTTTTTCAATTTGAAGATTTTATTGGCTTAATTAAGCGATTTTTGAATTGGACAGCATCCCACCTGCCAAAAAGAGGGGAGCTCCCCCCAGTTCTTCATTTTACAGATGAGTAAACTGAGATTTGGGTAGAGGTAGTGACTCACCTAAAGTTAAACTGTAAATAAATGAAAAGCTTGGATATCATCCTAAGTCTTCTGACTTGAAGTCCACGCTCTTTCTCCTTGCCCAGTAGCTGGGAACATCCTCCCTGCCCCATTCCCCAGCTGTGACATGTTTGACAGCTGGTGTTCACCTGAATGAGTCTCTCCCAGGAACAGAGGCAGGATGGCACAGGACATTGGCGAGCAGGGTGGCCTCTCCATCCCCACCATGCAAGAATAATGTCATAATGCAAGTGAGAGTCACATTAATAGAGGTATCACCTTGCCTCTTCTCTAATTTTTGAAAACTTGCAGGTGTCAGCATTAAATGTTATTAGTATCAAGTGACTTGTAAAGCCCACCCACAAAACCTGTTCCTTTGCTTTTGCACACACTGCTCTGTCTTAAATAGGTGTCTTCTGACCACCATTTAATATTATTTTGAGCTACTCTCATTGTTAAGAGTCCACTTTGGACTGTCAAGTAGATGGGTATTGAGAAGGCTTAGATAAGGTCAAGCCTGGTGCTTGCAGAGCCTTTTGGTATAGAAATCTCAGAGGGTGGGGCAACACAGAAAGATGGAATTGCAGGGTTATGGAGGGGTGCTTGGAAGAGGGAGCTTGTGGTAGCATGAAAGGGGGGTCCTGGGGATCAGACTGCATGGTTGTGGTAGGGACCCACTGCAAGGTATCACTGCAGCAGCAGGTAAATGGTCTCTGAGAGCAGATGCGAAGGGAGGCAGAGGAGTTTAGAATCACGGGGTAGAGATAGACAGCCAGCTTGGGGGTGGAAGTTAGCCATCACTTTTGGGTAGCAAGTGGTTAGGAAGGCAGAAAAGAACATAAATATGAAAGTGGTGGTGTTGAAAGGCTGAGTGTGACAGAGGAAGGGAAGATGGAGGAGGGAACAAAAGAAAAAGGGGATTTTTTAAAGAGTATAAAATAAGCAGGTGTCTATGTTAGACACTTCCACATACTTTCATTAAAGAGAAGGCAAGAGAAAGTGTACGCTTTGGGAGGCAGAAAGGACATAAAGGGGCTCCCACCAGTTGCTCAGGTGTGCATGTTTGTCACTGTGACACAGAAGCCTCATGGCTCCGCTGTCTCTGGTGGTGACTGCAGCTGTTCTACCCAAGCAGAAAACATATCCTACAAAACTGATATCATAACCATGCCGGCAGTGAACTTTCAAAGACTGCATATAAATCACTCAGCAAAGCAAAAGTAAACAAATCCTAAGTATCTCAAGAGCAAAATATATCTTAAATATTCCAAATGAACCTGTACCTTTGTTTCATCATCTGTAACAGGGGGTAGTAATAATTTTATTATAGGGTTAATGCAATGATACTCTCAGGGATAATAATATTACTGAAATAATGAGATTGTTATGAGGAATAAATAGATTAATATTTGCAAAGTGCCTGGCTCATGGTGCTAAATACATGTTTGTTGAATAAATGAAAAATAAAAGGATTGGAAGAGAATGTAGAAAACGTGGGTCAAACCATTCCTTTTAAGAGACACAGTTGGGTTCCAAAGAAGGGCAAGGATTCACTTGGAGTCTTCACAGTTGATTAAGCTGATGGCAGAGGGAGTAGGAATAAAGACTCTTGATTTTCAATCAAGAGTACTTTTTAATAAATACATAATAGGCACCAATATAAGACAGATTTGACAAATCCTAACTTTAATATTTAGCCAGATTATGAGCCCCTAGAGGTCTGTGTCTTGTCAGTCTCTGCATTTACAGTGATAATCTGGCTGTCCTATTTACAGTAGCATTTTATAAATGTTAACTTAAACCCTGGCTAATCTGATGAATTAATTCACATTTGAAGCACTGAAAGCTCATTGAGACTTAGAACTGATAAAGCAAGAGTAGGTACCATTTAGGTACTGCAATTCTAGTCCCTTTCGAATTTTGCATGCCAAATTCATAGGCCAGTGTATAACACACACGAAGTCTCAACGAACGCTAGCTATTCTTTTGGGAACTTGCTTCATAGGCCAAAATACGATGCTTTAACTTGACCACTAGTACAGAGGCATGGTCAGGTCTGATCCTCTTTCCTTTACGGGTGTTGGCAGATTGCAGTCTTGGGGAAATGCCTAACATGACAGAAGAGGGTTGGAAGTAGGTGATAAGCTACTGTCCGATGTCAGTCAGTGTTCCATTTAATGGTAACTGATTACTTCAATATCAAGGAAAAGTAATCAGTCCTGCAGGATTTCTCAACCCAGATAGTCCTCTCCCCTCCTTTAAAGGTTTATGATGTTTGTTTCCTGTCAGCACTATTTTTATTTAATTGGATCCTGTTGGGGATTTTCCTGTTTATTTTTCTTCCTGTTTCTCAAAACAGGAATTAAAAGATAAAGATGAACAATTATAAAGCACTTTGTCATGACCTTTACAAAACTATTATTAAGTCTTTCAAGGTTTCCTCCCTTGGCAACCCGTCACCATACAACATGGAGTGGGTGAACGAGAGAAAACTGGAAGAGGCCCCGAGGCTTGGGGCTGCCACAGAAACTTGCTCTTGTCTGGTCTGGATCCTTCACCGCTTCTGTTTCCTCCACAGGAAACATTTGCCCCTGGATTCTGGCCTTCAACACTTTGCCATGTTTCTCATCCAACCTCTCAAGTAGTGGATTTCCATTTTCCAGCTACGTGGTTTTAGGCGATGTTTCTTACCCTCCCTGAGCCTCAGCATCCTGTCATGCTTGTAGGAAGCATTCTACTGTGAGGAATGGAGGAGAAGGCGGGGACAAGAGCTCAGCCCCGGTGGCTACAGCATCACAGCCAGACAGACGGTAAGGGAAACTGGCTCCTCCACTAGGAAGGTCTCAGGGAAGTGACATAACTTAGACCCATTCGTTTTGTTGTTGTTGTTTTGTTTTTATTTAAATTCCCATTAGTTAACACACAGTATAATATTAGTTTCAAGGGTAGGGTTTGGGGATTCAATACTTAACGTGCTCACCACAACAACTGAAGTCTGTTCCTTATCATCACTCTTCATTTCAATATCTCACATGCATTCCCCTCTCTGATTCAACCTTACAGATTTGCACCTCATTCCTTCTTAGACCCCAACTCTAATGCTAAATTCACCACTCTGCTGAGCTCTGCAGTCACTAATTCTTCTGCCTTTTTGCACGCCTTCATGTCCTCTTCTCCCACTTTACTCAGTTTAGTTTCCATAGTCTATTATTATAATTGTCCCTTTACCATTATCTTCTATTTCCTTCTCCCATCTCCCTTTATCACATTTGCCTGGCAAGACCTCCAAGTTGGCTAAATTCAATACTCCACCTACCCAGTGACTGCACACATGCAGCTAAATGTAGCTGGAAAATAACAATTAACCAGGCTGTCTTGTTGCCCTTTAAATTCATGATGACACATTTCAAAAGGGCCCATGTCGAAGCCCGGAAATACTGTTAAATTTCCCTAGTCCATCTAATCTATTTATTTGTATTTCATATTCTCTCCTAATTCTTCAAATTTCCAAGACCTCTTTTGCCATCATCTCTCTCAGTTGGTGACCTTACTTCTTACTTCACTGGGAAAAGAAAACTTTGGAAAAAGAAAGAAACTTCCATATGTTCCTACTACTAAGTCTACCACTTCACTGGCATCTGTCCCCATATGGTTCACTCTCCTCCAGTTACTGAGGCTGAACCTTCTCTCTTCCCATCTGAGGCCAACTTTCAGACTCGTGCTCTAGATCCCATCATTTCTCACCTACATAGGGACATCCGTCTGGTACTTTTCCTTTCTCTCTCCCACATTATCAGTTTTTCCTTTTCTACTGGATCACTTGTAGAAGTACGCAAGGATGCTTCAATATTCTAATCTTTTTAAAAACTATTTTAAAAAATATTTTATTTATTTATTTGACAGAGAGAGACACAGTGAGAGAGGGAACACAAGCAGGGGGAGTGGGAGAGGGAGAAGCAGGCTTCCTGCTGAGCAGGGAGCCCAATGCGGGGCTCGATCCCAGGATCCTGGGATCATGACCCAAGTCGAAGGTAGATGTTTAATAACTGAGCCACCCAGATGCCCCTCAATACTCTCATCTTAAAAGCAAGCAAACGAACAAATAGAACAAACTTCTCTTGACCTCCACCTACTACCTCACTTCTCTATTCATTTTTATAGCTGAATTTTTCAAAGAATTTTTCATACATTGTGTCTTTGATTTCTCTTTCCTTATTTTCTCTCTGGTACTCATCATGCCTGGATTTTGTTCCTACCATCTACTGAGAAGGAAGGACAGAAGGAAGGAGGGAAGGAAGGAAGGGAGGAAGGAAGGAAGGAAGGAAGGAAGATGAGGGGAAGGAAAGAAGGAAGGAAGGAAGGGGGAAGGAAAGAAGGAAGGAAGGAAGGAAGGAAGGAAGGGGGGAAGGAAGGAAGGAAGGAAGGAAGGAAGGAAGGAATTTCTCATTTCCATGTTGTAAATCCAGTGTCTCATGTGGGTTGGAGTATCCGGCACTATTGACCCACTTTAATCATTGCCTCCTTCTTCAACAACTCTTTCACTTGACTTCTGCAATACCATTCTCTTTTCATTCTCTTCCTATGTCCTGTTTAACATCCTTTATGGTCTCTCCTCATCTCCCTAACCTCTCTACATTGGACTGCTCAGGGGAGTCCTCCTCTCCCTCATTGCTCTCTTTTATATTAACAACCACTTCCATGGTGATATCATTCATTTTCAAGGCTTTAAGTACCATCTATGTACTGACAATCCCCAAACATATATCTTCAGCAGAGCTTCCTACATGAACTCGATGTTCATGCAGTCAAGTGCCTATGCAGTGTCCACTCGGATGCTAAAAATCACCTTAGGTTAACCTGTCTTAAACTGAACCCAGATCCTGTCACCCCCCTGACTTGCTTCTCTTTTAGTTTTCCCCTTCGTTGTATACAGCATTGCTATCTTTCTAGTTGCTGAGGTCAAAATTCATCATTAAATCTCCTCCCTCTCTCATTTCTCACATCTGATCAACTAGAATATTTTGTCAGTTTCAGCATTGAAATAAATCCCAAATTTGGCAGTCTTCTCACTACTCCCCTGTTTTTCTCTCAACACAATAGGCATGTGAGATTATGTCACTTCTAGTCTTAAAACCTTTGAATATCTTTCCCTCTCACTCAGGGTAGGAGCCTAAGTCCTCGGTAGTGGTTTACAAAGCCCCAGGCCCCACCAGGTCTGACTGCTCCCCCTCCTCTTCATCCTCTCCTGGAGCTCTTTCTCGCCTTCTCTGGTAGAGCCCTGCTATCCTCTTAGGTATTTCTTGAGCACACAAGGCACATTCCAGCTTCAGAGTCTTTGTACTTGCTGTTTTTCTGCCAATAATGCTATTACCACACAGCTTCATGGCTTCTTCTCTCAATTCCCTCAGAATTCAACTCAAATATCCACTTCTGCACAAGGCCTTCTCTGTTCATGTTACATAAAATGGTCATGTGTGCATATTCATCTACCCTTCCCCCCAAAAACCTCTGTTCCTAACCCTGATTTGTTTTTTCTAGGCACTCACTAGGGTCTCATGTACAATACATTCCCTTGTTCATTTACTGTTTTTGGTCTTCTTGGCTTATTTGGCTCACTGCTGTATCTTCATGATCTAAAATAGGCCGAGAAAGCAGCAGCATTCAGTATACATTTAATGAAGAAATGAATGAATGGTGCTAAAGTGAGCGTTAAGTTAATTCATATATGTATACAGGAATCAATGTTTTGTCTGAGCATTTCCCAGCTTTTTCTGGAACTGCCCTCCCCATTCTGCAGTGACACTAGGAACAGCCACGTGCAGTGCAGTTCTGACCCCCTGCCTGCGGCTGATGAGATGGGACACCATGGGCCACTGTTTCCTCCTGGGGAATTTGGTGCTGGCAATGTGGGAGCTGGGCTGTCTCTTGACACTGTAATATATCTTTCCATAGCTGCCGCAGGCCTTGTTTCCAGCCAACAGGACCAGATGCAGAGCTATCTATCAAAAAAGGGAGAATAAAATGATGCTCAAAGAGCAACAGAGATGACGGAGGGTGAGAGATTCCCACAGTGCCCTAGTTACCCTCACCAGTTGTTCCTCAGATCCAAACCGACCCCTGCCCTTCCTGCTACATTAAGGAGAGTCACAGCTCAACGTCTGCCACTATGATAGGTGGTTAATAAATATTAATTGAATGTGAATCATGAGGGGAGGGTAATCGTCATCTGCATCTGTTGAATCTCAAAATCTTCACAATAGATCAAACCAAGTGAAGTTGCAAAAATAAATGTTTTATGAACATTCAGCATCTTACCCAGTTTGACGAAGAAGAGAGTCTGTTCTTTTTCTTGGGAGGTGGCATGATAATGCTAAGACGACTGGCACCACGACAGGAAGCCAGGGTTCTGGTCCACCTGGGCACCCGGCTGGCGATCATCCCTGTCCTATCTGTTTTCTCATCTGTAAAACAGAGGGCTGGCTTAAGTGGCCTGTAGTCTACTTTCCAGGTCTCAGTTTTAGCAGCGTGGGTCCTTAATAATACGTGGCACTGTATGGAGGCATGTTCTTTGCCTATTGATAAATACTTCAGATATTTTAAACGTCTGTCTTTTTTGTGACTGCAGCATATCTGAACACTTCCTTTGTGGGGAATTTTCCACCTCAAAAATCTTGGAAGGAGAATGCACTTGTCTTCCAACACAGACACTGAAAAACCCAACTATTCACTTTCCAGTTTATTTTATTTATTTTATTTTTTAAGGATTTTATTTATTTATTAGAGAGAAAGAGAGAGAGAGAGCACACAAGCAGTGGGGAGGGGCAGAGGCAGAGGCAGAGGGAGAAGCAGGCTCCCCACTGAGGGAGCCTGAATCAGGGCTTGATCCTAGGACCCTGACATTAGGACCTGAGCCAAAGGCTGATGCTTAATGAACTGAGCTACCCAGGCACCTCTTCCTATTTCTTTTATGCCTAGCACTAGGTTACATGGGGGCCATGACGCCCAACCACCAAGACTAAAATGGGAGCTTATGACTAACTGGGTTCAGGTGCAGCCAAGAATCCATTCCAGAGGCAGGTGGTGGCAACAGCTGTTCCACTTGAGGCACTGGCCATTGTGATGTCCTCTGGCAAGGATACAGAGGTGCCGGCTTGGCATCCAGCATTCACGGAGGGAGTGTGGATCCTCAGGGCACCAGATTGGTAACAGGACGCCTGTGGTCCTGGATGGCCCTCAGGTCCCACTTCCCCTCTGGCTTCTTTAGGTTTTCTATGATTCTGTAAGGTGCTCACTTTCATTTCAATGAGCTCTTTTTAATTGAAGTCACAGGTCACAGGTCACAAGCGGTGTTCTCTCTCCACCTCGAACTTCTGCAAATCAGAACCCTGATTGAAAAACCAAATTTAAAAAAACCACACAACCAAATTAAACAAAGACAGGAGAGCCCTAACCCCCCTTTCCTCAATGCAGTTAAGGTGATGAAACAAATGTGGTCAAATTCTCCCTATGATTCCCGACTCTGTCACTTTCACAGGAAGAATGTATGTGTTTCACAGGAATAACAGAACCAAAGAGGACCTGAAAGATCATTCAATCCAGGTGTCTAATTTTTTTGAAGGGACCAATAACTTGTATAGAATCACACAGTGAGGTCCAGAGTTGGGACTCATGTTTCTCTGATGCCAGGAAATCCGGATTTCCTTACGGTCCACATTGCCTCTAGTTGGGTTGTACTTTCTTTACATTTTTTTCACATTTGAATCTTTTTTGGCACCTACAAATCCAGGGGTCTTACTTACTTGCTACTGGATCTCCAGTATTCCTACCTCTGTGAATGGCATTTTCCTAGGTAAGTTATTTAACCTTCCATTTTTAAAAGAAAGCCAGTTTCCTTATGGCAAGGCTCAAGAATGCAAGGAGGTGAGTGAGGTCTCGCAGTCGCTCCTGCACCAATGACTCCTCCTTCCTCAGTGTTCATTGATAGCTTGGCCTCAATACTATCATTTTGTAAATCCAGAGGAGATCTGCAAAATGTGAACCCTTCGAGGAAAAACACAAAGTCATCAGAATTCTTTCAGTGTGTCTAGAGGTATGCTCCTTGACTGCTTATTTCCCTCGAAATGCCAACTCTGCCTGTTCTTCTGAGGGAAAGGGGAAAAAACATCGCTCATGAAAGACAGCCAGTAAAATTATTACCTGGGAAGGCAAGAGGAGACAGACCTCAGTGTTAGATCTCGGGCTGTCCAGGCAGGCGGGGAACGATTCCTTTCAGCTATTTAGACTCTGTCCCTACTCTAGAAAGCTGTCTTTGATCAGCCCAGCCCAATTTAAGCCATTGTTCATTAACCAATCTGCTTTTAAGTACCCAATTAACATTGAAGTCTGAGTTGTATCGCATTAAAAGTAACAAAAACATTGATACCTTTATACCTTTGAGTGGATAGTGTTTCAGAGTGGTTTTTCTCTCTTATGAGGGTTCTGTGAGGCAAGCTGGGTAGGAATTACCCTCCTTTTAATGTTCCACTCATTAACTCAACAAATAGATTTTCAGTGTTGAGTACCTGGCACATGCTCTTCTTGGCACTGGCGTACAGAAAAAACTGCGAAGTTTCCCACCCACGAAAGCTTACATGTGGTCCGAATGGTAACTTTTATGGGATGCGTATTTCGCCACAATTTAAAAATGTTTTATCTAATATTCATATACTCTGTAAAAAGTTGAAATGCTATAGGGACACTGCAAGCATATAAACAAATCGTAAGCGATAATTACAGGTGGTGATGGGCTGTTAGGAAAGAAAGGAGCGACATGGGATGGAGTGGGATAAACTTCCCTATGGGGCTCTAGGAAGGATTCCCTGAGGAGGTGACTTAAAAGAGAAGTGGTCAGTTATGTGAAGGATAAACTGTTCCAGACAGAGGAAGGTGTACGTTCAAGGCCCCTGAGACAGGAAAGAGCTTGGGGTGCTGAGGGAATGTGGACAGTATGCCCGGAGCCTAACGAGTGAGGGGCACCGAGGAAATGGGGACACAGAGGCACAAAGATGGCAGTGGACCAGTTCAGGCTCACAAGCCTTGGGGCCCGGTCTTCGTATTTAGTCCGTTGTTTGCAGGGTATTACTGGCCTGAGCTAGCCAAATGGGAAAGCCCAGGGCTTACTTTTCCTCTCGTTCCCTTCAGTGTGACTAGAGCAGACTCCGACTGACACAGTCCAGTGAATTGGCTGTGGAATTGGGGATATGAATGCAGAACTCATTGAATGTAAGGTGACGTCAGGAAAGTCAAATGACTTCTATGGACTCCTTTATTCCAGTCTTCCAAGCCAGTTAATACGGTCATCACCCCAGACTTGCCTGGATTGCAAATCGACCAGGGTACTTTTCATCCTGAGCAGCCTTATCAGGTGTCAGAGCAGGACTGGCTTAGCAGTTTCTGATCTTATTCTCAGGCAAGGGTTGATGTCAGTATATACATAACAGGCAATTGGAAAACATTAGACTTTATTTCACATCCAATTGAGAAAATTTCTCAGAAATATTTTCCTATCATTGCCATCTGTATAATTCAAGAATGAAATTTCCTTAGTAATGAGTAAGTAACATTCACTTAAATGTTCCAGATGCAAGCAGGTGGCCTAAGGACAACAGAAACTAGTGACTCAGCTGGGTAAGCAAAATTGAAACTCTTGTGAGTTTTATTTTGTGTTAGCACTTACCTATGACAGTCCTGATACTTGATTGATCTATTCCATAAGTTTTCAACTTTCTCTGATATTTATGCATGTATGTATATATGTATTTATAGAAGTAAAAATAGTATTCAATAAACTGTACAAATCTAAAGTGGATAATTTGGTGGCCAACAAATACAGGAAAAAAATGTTTCACGTCACTTGCCATCAGGGAAATACAAATCAAAACCACAGTGAGATACCATACTACACCAGTTATAGCTAAAATTAATGAGACGGGGAACAACAACTGTTGGCGAGGATATGGAGAAAGGGGAACCCTCCTACGCTGGTGGCGGGAATGCAAGCTGGGGCAGCCCCTCTGGAAAACAGTCTGGAGGGTCCTCAGGAAGAGCTACCCTACAACCCAGTGATTACACTACTAGGTATTTACACCAAAGATATAGATGTAGTGAAAGAAAGGGCATCTGCATCCCAATGTTAGTAGCAGCAATGACCACAACAGCCAAACTGTAGTAGGAGCCGAGATGTCCTTCAACAGATGAACGGAAAAAGAAGACGTGGTTCATATATATGATAGAATAGTAGCCATCAGAAAGGACGAATACCTACCATTTGCATCAACATGGATGAAACTGGAGGGTGTTATGCTAGGTGAAATAAGTCAAGCAGAGAAAGACAATTGTCATATGGTTTCACTCATATGTGGAATATAAGGAATAGCACAGAGGACCATAGGGAAAGGGAGGGAAAATTGAATGGGAAAGAAGTCAGATAGGGAGACAAACCATGAGAGACTTTTGATTCCAGGAGACGAACTGAGGGTTGTGGAAGGGAGTGGGGGGGGTGAGGGGATGGGGTAACTGGGTGATGGACATTAAGGAGGGTACATGATCTGGTAAGCGCTGGGTGTTATACGGAGCTAATGAATCATTGAACACTACATCAAAAACTAGTGATGTAGTATATACTGGCTAATTGCATTTAAATAAAAATATATAAAAAAATAAAGTGGATAATTTGGTAAGTTTGGACATGTGTCTATACCCATGAAACTATCACTATAATCAAGCAAACGAATATTCCTTACCACCTAAATTATCTTCATGCTCCTTTGTGATTCACCCGCTCTTACCTCTCCCGGTCTCCCATACCCATCCACTGGCAACTACTGATCTGCTTTCTATCTACTAATTAGGTTACATTTTCTAGAATTGCATTTTATGTAGATGGGATCTGATAGTATGTACTCTTTCTTGTCCGACTTATTTCTCAGAGTATATTTTGAGATTCATCCATATTTTTGCATGTATCAATAAATAATTCATTCTTTTTTTGTAGCTGACTAATAATCTATTATATGGATAACTCAACTTTGGTCTAACACAAATAAAATTGTGAGTAGTTGCATATAAATCTTTGTATGGACATATGTTTTTATGTATTTGGGGTAAATATCTTGAAGGGAAATGGCAAGGTCAGAAGGTAGGAGTATGTTTATTGTATCTTTGTTTCCAAATTTGTTATATCATTTTACATTCTTACAACAGTATGTGAAAGTTCAGTACCCTGTATCCTTTCCAATATTGGGTAGGTTCTATTTTTTAAATTTAGCTATTTTAATAGGTGCGTAGTAATATGACTCTGGGTTTAATTTGCATTTCCCTAATAAGTAATGATGTTGAACTTTTTTTGTGTGTTTATTTGCCATTCATATAACTTCTTCAATGAAGTATCTATTTAAATAATTTGCCCATTGAAAAAAATTAGGAAAATTAGGTTGCTTGCTTTTTTTTTTTTTAAGTTTTAAGAGTTCTTTAATCTGGATACAAACTGGCAATCAGATAGGTGATTTGCAAGTATTTTTATCCTTGTCTGTGGTTTGTCTTTTTATTTCTAAATATCTTTTAAAGAGTACAATTATTAAATTTTGATAAGGTGACTTTATAAAAAATCCTCACAGATCCTCCATATTATACTATAGTTAAGAAATCTTTGCCTCGTTCAAGGTCACAAAGATTTTATTCTATGTTTTTCTCTGCAAGTTTTATAGTTTTAAGTTTTACATTTAGGTCTGATTCATTTTGAGTTCATTTTTGTATATGTTGTGAGGTACGGATCAAAGTTCACTTTTTTTTGCCTATGGGTACTCCATCTTTCTGCACTACTTTCTCCTTTGAGTTACCTTTTCTTCTATGTAAAAAATCAATTACTATATATGTGTGTGAGGTATGAAAAAATGCCATTCTGTTCTATTTTTCCATCTTTGTGTTACTACTATACTGTCTTGATTCTTGTAACTATGATACATTTTGAAGTCAGATAGTATGAGTCCTCCAACTTTATTCTTTCTCAAAGTTTTAGCTGTTCAGATCCTTTGCATTTTCATGTGAGTCTGCTTGTCAATTTCTTTAAAAAAATCTTACTGGGATATTAATTGAAATTGCTTATAATTGACAGATCAATTTAGGAAGAATTAACAACAGTATTGAGACCTCTAGTCCATGAACATAGGAGAGGACTCCATTTATTTATGTCTCCTTTTATTTCTCTTAGCTATACTTTGTACTTTTCAGGGTATATATTTTGGACATCTTTAATTACATATATCCTTAAGTATTTCATAAATACTAATTCTATTGCATGTGGTATTATTTCTTTAAATCTCAATTTCCTATTTATATCTAGCATGTTGAAGTGTACTTTATTTTTATGTTATGATCTTATAGCTTGAAACCTTGCAAAGCTATGTATTTTCTGTAGATTCCCTTTATCAGACTGAGGAAGATCCCTTCTATATTTGTTCAGAATTTTTATCAGGAATGGATGTTGGCTTTTATCAAATTTGTTTTTGTATATCTATTAAGATGATCACATGCTTTTAAAAAGTCTATTAATAGGAATTTGATTTTTAAATGTTAAACTTCCTTTCATTCCTGGAATAAATCTCACTTGATCATGATGTATTATCCTTTTTATATGTTCTTACATTCAACTTGTTAAAGTTATATTTAGAATTTTTGCAACTATGTTAAGGAGGGATATAAGCCTATGTTTTTCTTTAAAGTGGCTTCACCTGGTTTTGGTATCAGACCACCAAATGCTGGCCTTATACAATAGATGGGGAAATTTTCAGTTTTCTGAAAGAGTTTATATAAGACTGGTATTATTATTTTTTTAAAAGATTTTATTTATTTATTTGACACAGAGAGAGAGATCACAAGAAGGCAGAGAGAGAAGAGGAAGCAGGCTCCCTGCTGAGCAGAGAGCCCGATGTGGGTGGGCCTCGATCCCAGGACCCTGAGATCATGACTTGAGGCGAAGGCAGAGGCTTTAACCCACTGAGCCACCCAGGCGCCCAAGACTGGTATTATTTTTTAAGTATCTTATAGAATTTACCAGTGAAGCTAGCTGGGCCTGAAGTTTTCTCTGGCCCTGGTTTTTCACTACAAATTCTATTTCTTTAATGGATATAGAGCTATTCGGTTATTATTTTGTTGTTGTTCTCATTCATATCATCTGAGTTGTTGAATTTATTGACATTGAGTTCTCCATAATCTTACCTTGTCATCATTTAATATCTCTGGAATCTGTAGTTGCATATCTCATGCCTGGTATTAACATCTATCCTTTCTCCTAATTAGACTTGCTAGAGAATTATCAATTTTATTGGCCATTTTAAAGGACCACATTTGGTTTCCTTGAATTTATTGTTTGTGTTTTATATTTTTATGGACTTCTATTCTAATCTTTATTTTCTTTATTATGTTTCCTCTGGGTCTTATTTGCTCTTCTTTTTCTAATTTTTAAGATGGGAACTGAGGTCGTTGATTTGAGACTTTTCTTTTTTTTCAGCGCTGTAAGTTTCCCTTTAAGTACTGCTTTACCTGCATCTCACCCTTTTTGATTGTTGTATTTTAATTTTCTTAGTTCAGAACAATTTATAACTTCCAGTTTTATTTCTTCTTTAAACCATGGGCTGTTTGAAATGTGATTCCCAATATTTGGAGACTTTTCTGGAATTTATGTTATTGATTCCTCATTTTATTATAGTGTAGCCAAAGAACATACATTCTATAACTTAACCCCCTTTATATTTGTTGAAACTTCGGTCATAGCCAAAGATATGGTGTGGTCTATTTTGACAAATGCTTCATTTGCATGTAAGAAGAATGTGTATCCTACTATTTTTGGTGGAATATTCTGTAAAAATTTCAATTAAGTCAAATTGATCAATTGTGTTTTCTGAATCCTCTATATCTTTACTGATTTTTTTTGTCTTCTTTTTCTTGAAATTACTGAGAGAGGAACGTTTGGTCTTAAGCTATCATTGTGTATTTTTCTATTCTTGCAGTTCTTTCAGGTTTTTGGCTCTGTTATACACGTGTAAACATATAGGATTATTAATTTGACTTAATAGGTTGGTCCATTTATCTTTACGAAATGACCCTTTTTGTCTTTGGTAATACATATTCTTTGCCTTGAAATATTCCTGGTCTGCTATTAATCAATCCACTCCAGCATTTCCCCCCTCATTTAATGTTAGCATTATACATTGTATATTCACTATGCCAGGATTAAAATAAAAAACAACAAAAAATAATGTTAAGATTGTACCTTCTTTCCATTCTCTTACTTTTAACCTGTTTGTATTTTTATATTTAAACTGGTTTCTTATAAGTAGCATATATCCGGATCTTGCTTTTTTAATCCAATCTGACAATTTCTGCCTTCTCATTGGGGTGTTTCAATTGTTTACATTTAATACCATTATCAACATGATGGCGTTTAACTCTACTCTCTTTCTGTTTCAGTTCTACTTGTCCTTTCTGTTGTACCCTCTCTCTTCATTTTCTTCATTCTTTTGGACTACTTGATTATTTTTTAGAAGATTTTATTTTGTTATATTTTTTGGTTAGCAAATTAGCTAGAATTCTTTGTTGTTTTATTTTAATGGCTGCTTTCAGGTTTATTGTATTCATCTTGAACTTCTTCCAGTCTATCTTCAAGTTACATTATACCACCGCACATCAAGAATTATAATCTTATAAGAGCATACCTCTACTTCTTTTCTCTTGGCCTTTGTGCTATTATTGCTATACATTTAACTTCTACATATGTTGTAAACCTTAGAATTTATTGTTATTATTTTTGTTTTAAAACAGCAGTTATCTTTACAGAGATTTAAGTATTATAAAAATGTTTTATATTTGCCCCTATTCTTACCATTTCCCCTGTTCAGAACCCTGCCTGCTCAGCACCTCCTTCAAATCAGTCTTAGAAGGAGTACAATTTAAAAACTGTAGCTAACACCTTCTCTTCTTGCTGTTGCCAAAGCTGGTTTATGTTCCCTTGTCAGTGAAGCTGGGAGGCAGCTGGCTACTAAAAGCACACTGAAGGTCCTTAATAAATCAGTATGTGGAAGCAGTAATAGGACAACATCCTTTCTGAAAATCATTGAGCTCTTCATAATTTACTGCATCCTTTTGGATCTCCTCTGTTTGCTGAAATACATGGTGTCTTTAAAATGCAACAATACAATTCACCTGGAAAACTTCTGCTTTCCTTCAGCACTAGGGTGTTGGAACCTCAAAGAGGAGGTGACAAGATAACTTGGACACTCATCAACTCCTCAGCTCTTGGCATTGCCATTATACACTGGGAGTGCCAAGATCTTGCAACCTCTGGCTTTGGCTGTTTGAGCTGCAGGTGCTGTGGACAGACAGCCCAACAGATGACTATTATGAAACTGGCACCGATCGATCAGCTTTTGGAGAGGAGAGAATATATAGTCACTCTCTATTCTCAAGGTAGGCTTTGATGCAAAATGTGAAGCTGGCACAGAAAGCTGATCTAAGTGGGCCAGGTGCCTGGTACCATCTTTTCCACAGTTGCCAGCTGTTTTTTCTTGGCTGATGTCCCCAGAAAAGCTAGCCTTGATCCCATAAGACACATGGAAGTGTGCAGACATGGTAAAGCTGTGGCACAAGTAACCTACCTAGGCTGGCAGAGCGGCATGGGTGTAGGTCAGGGTGCCCTTTCCTTGTCCTTCCTGCACAGTGAAAGCCACCAGACTTTTGGCTGTCAATTCTGATACCATAGTTTCTAAAGAAGACACCTACAGCCATGTAGACACTGAGGGATATAGTTCAGGCTGGGGCAGGGGAAGAAGCTACACCAAAACCAGTTGACATATACTTATCAGCATAAAACATTGTGCCAGGAGCTAAGAGTAATTTAAAGAAGTATGATCCATGTCCTCATCCTCCAGGTATTCAAACTGGGTGGTGAGATAGGACATAAGTTACAAAAGATGATCAAGAGATAAATGATAATAATAAAGTAATGACTTAATGAGGCAACACATTCACTGCCAAATGAGAATTATAGACGGTGAATTTATGGAGATCAGAGCAAATGCAGACTAGCTATACCTTGGTGGTTTTTAGAAGCGAGAGATGAGCTGATTTTTAAATGGGATAAAGTCCTCAGCAGTGATCAGTTAGTACAGAAATAGTGAACCGATCTGAAGGAGATAAACTTAGGTACTTAGGACCACGAACCAAGTGTTAGGGCAGAAGGAGGCCAAGAAAGAAGCTTAGCATCACCAAAATGGTTTTAGTCACTGAGACATTATTGGGGTATCACAGCTGTGAAAAACACGGGTTCTAAAGCTTTGTCACTACTGGCTGATGTAACCTTGAGACAGTTATTTCCCTCATTAAATCTCAGGTCCTTCATCTATAAAAGAGGAAAATAATATTACTAAATTTCTTCAAAAGGTCGTTATAAGGATTAAATGAATGTGTACATAGCAATTAAGTACATAAGGGTGAGACACAGAGTAAATATCTTATAAATATTAGCTAATAGTGGTAATTGTATCAGGAGCAATAAAGTTTGTTGGGATCACATCTTAAAATAAAGTCTGTGAACTGCAAGGTATTAGCAGAATCTTCTCTTCACACGAGGTCCTGAGGCTGAAAGATTATACAAAGAGCTAGTGGCGGGCCCGTGGGCAAACTCAATTGTTCTGACTTCCTGTCTCGTGCTTTCCTACTTACCACACTTCATCTTAGCCTGTAATTAAAAAGCCAGGAATGGTGGATGTGGCCAATTAAGGGCTGAATTGGGCAGATTTGAACTCATTTCACCTTAATTTGTTATCACTCTTTTGATTCTGAGTAAACTGTGATATTTTGTTCGGGGTTCTTCATGCAGTTCCCTGCCAGCATCTGATAACCAGCTGGAGGGGCAGCAGTGAAAGTCTGGCATTTGACAGTGAAAACTGCCTAGTACATCCCACAAGTTCTGGCAGTCAGCCCACACCTCGGCCTGGGCCAAGCACTCCCTGGCCAGGCTTCAGGTCAGCAGAAAGTGATTCATTTTTGTTATGCATTTGAAGAAAGCAGGAGAATCACAGGGCTTTAATGAGCATATTTAATTGGAGCTTTTTCTCAGGAGAAGAGAACATGTCCTCTTGATATCTGTCATATGAAGAGGCAAGATGAGAACCCTAATGACCTGAGCACAGCAGGGCTCCATTTCAACCACAGAAGACAGAGCTGTGGGGAAGCGCCAGGCTATCAAGAAGAGACATTTCCAGTAGGAAGGTTGCCTAGGAAAGAAGGGCTCTATCCTTACAAGAAGCTGGAGAGGAAAACATGGTCAGGATAGCTTTCCTTGGAGCCAGGGTGTATTAATTATGTTTGAGGTTTTCCACGTGACCAAAAAAACATGGCGGAGGCCTCTTTTTGGTCATTGGATACTGCAACATTCTCAGCTTGGTCTGGTGAGCCTGAATCAAGATAAACTGCAGATCTAATGCATTCAAATCCACTGACCCTCATTGGATGTTTCGTACACGCAGGGCAAAGAAAGTGTTTGAAAATACTTTATTAAGATGAAATTGCCATAGTCTCTGTCTTCCATAAACTTACAATCTACTTGAGGAGACACAAGTGAAATGCAATACACACCTCTTGGGGTAGCTTCTTTGCTCACACTGATTCCCCATTTTCCAGATAGATCCCCTCATGCCCAGGAGAGGGAGGTCTCTAGCAGAACTACACAATGGGTAATCTTCCAATTTGTACAATGGCATTGGTCCAAGGATAGACACTGGACCTAAACTGTACTCATCACTTCCCTCTCTGTCTCTCGGTCCAACTCGCTGTCTCTCATTTGAAACTTAGAATAAAAAAGACAGATTGGCTGCCATTGAAGTCACATTGCATTAATGGCAGTACTCTAAGCAGAAGGTCCATAAACCCCAGAAGTTTTCCTTTCCAAAGTCAAAACTTCTTTCAGTTCTAGGAGGCACTTAGCAGTCTTTCAAATAATTACCCTTTGTCTTAATTAGTTCAAATTGGTTTTCTGCCACCTGCTTTCAAACAGGCCTTATTCAAATAAGTGATATGGTTTAAGAGGATGATCAGTAGAAAATCTGGAAATAACTAGGGGGAGAAAGGATAGCAAGCATCTTTCTAAACGCTTCTAGCAAATATGAAGAGAGGCTACACATTCACTTACCCTTATAGAACAGAGCTCAGAAATGCCCAAGACATCACATATTGATGAATTCCTTGGTATCTACTAGCAGTATCATAGAGTAGGAGGAATTCTGTCTTGGGAGTCAGAAGTCATTTTTCGGTTCTAGTTCTTTTACTAAAATCCTGGATGACCTTGGTCATATTGCTCCCTCTCCCTATGCTTTATTTTCAATATATGTAAAGTACAGATTAATCTCCAAGTCCCCTTCCAGTTTTATGACCATTGACTGATAGATATGATAGATTCAGCTATCCATCACATAAGCAATATAAAAATAGGTCCAATATCCCCAAGGATGTAGAAAAACACCAAGTACTATGTTATACACAGGAGGTTATGAGCCGACCAGAACAGGGTTTCTGTTATCAATTGGAGATATTCTATTGTTCTCTCTCAGCGGGTTATTTTGTACATCTCCTTTCAGTGTATGTGTCTGACAGTTTTTCAATTGAAGAGAGCATTGCCAGAAATAATTGTTGATGGTACTATTAATATAACTACATATTTTGAGTGCTTCCTGTCAGCCACTATAATAAGTGCTTGCCTCGCATGATCTCATTTAATCCTTTCAAAACTATAAGGTTGAAGCAATTATTTTCCATACTTTATGGATGAGGAAATTGAGGCTTAGAGAATGATTTGCCCAAGGTGACACTTTACCTTAGGCTTGACTGCCTTCAACATACATGGTTTTAACATCATACAGTGAACTACTGCAGTCTAGTTCATTGTTTAGCAAATATTTACTGTCTGTGAGGAGGTGGGTGAAGAGTTTATAAGTTAGTAACATTTTGGATTTAAACACTTCGTATATAAAATCCAAGAAGACAAGTGTGCCTGTGTGGCACAGTCATTAAGTCATTAAGCGTCTGCCTCATGCTCAGGTCATGATCCCAGGGTCCTGGGATTGAGCCCTGCATCAGGTTCCCAGCTCAGCTGGAAGCCTGCTTCTCCCTGTCCCACTCCCCCTGCCTGTGTTTCCTCTCTCACTGTCTCATAAATAAAAATAAAAAAAATCTAAAAAATAAAAATAAAATCCAGGAAGACAGATTTTAGACTCATGATTTTTTTTTTAAGATTTATTTATTTGAGACAGAGAGCAGGAGTGAGAGCACAAGCAAGGGGGAAAGGCAGAAGGAGAGGGAGAAGCAGACTCCCCAACGAGCAGGGAGCCCAATGCTGGGCTTGATCCCAGGACTCCGAGGTCATGACCTGAGTTGAAGGCAGACACTTAACCAACTGAGCCACCCAGATGCCCCTAGGCTCGTGATTCTTAAGAACTTCCTAAACACTGGAGCTATCTAAAAATTAAAGGGATGGACTAGAGGTCATGAGTTGCCTGCCACTTAAACGTGTTTCCCTAAGTTGGATGACATTTAGAGAAGTTTTAAGAAAGTGTGAACCACTGTATTGGATAAAGAGAGTTAATGTGCACAACCTATGAGATCTCTTGCCTTCGTGGACTTTTATGGAAATGCTGGTTGGCTGTTTAAGATATGGCCTAGGGGAAAAAATAACTCTTAGACCTATCATGAAACCTGTCATGGAACATGGAGTATTACCAGGGCTAGTCATGCAATCACATGACTTTTATCTCGTACAGACTATAAATCAATAAAATTAATGTAATGAATTTGAGCCCAGCTTCTCACTGAGAGAAGAAAGGGTGCAATTTATCACATGTGTGAATTGTGCAATGGATAGGCCTCCTGCAGCTCAAGTCAAGGGTTGATTTCTGCTCCTTTGCAATGCAAACCCCAGTTTCATTATTCCTTTTGCAACATGATTTTCACTAAGTGTCAGATAAAACCCAGTGCTAAAGTGTATTTCTTCAGCCAAGGAAAAGATCATGGCTTAAAACAGAAATAGTTGTTTGGTTTACTGAATTTCTGCCACAGGTTTGTATGTTCCACGAGGAGGAGTAAATGTTACTCCTACTTAGTTTTTATCTCAGCCCCTGGCTTTGTCTCAGGTGGTAGGTGAATATGTGGCAAGATATTTTCTTAACTTAAAAGGATATGAAGGAGACTTTTGACATTAGTATTCTTGGGTTTGTAAATTTAAAATAGGCTCAAGCTTTGCATAATTGAGTATGGGTCCTGTCTGAATGATCAAATGAGACTAAACTAGGACCAAAAATTAATATTTAGTATTAATATTAGATAAGCTGTCATGTATTCTTAGTATGTCAATGTAATCTCCAGGTCCAACTACTTTGTATACAGATGGACAAAGAACAAAGGGAGGGAATGAGGGGAGGAAGTTACTCACATTTCCAAGATCCTAGGAATGTAGCAGTCAGTCTAGCACTAGAGGGATGGACCATGGAGTTTATATTCACTCTGGGCTCTTTTCAGTGCTCTCCTCTTCCTTCATCAAACCCCACTCCACTATGCTGATGAACTGTGGAGCCAGGCAATGACTCGCCTATGTGAACACGGAGACAGAACTGAGAGACAGGTTTCTCAGCCCCAGGGCTCAGACCTGGATGAAGTGTATGGTTAATTTGGGATGACTTCTCGGGGGCTTTGAGGCTCCATGCTGCTTTTCTGGCCAATTGGTACAGGATCGGCACAGCCTGAAGCAAAGGATCCCTGATGTAGGTAGAGTTCTTGTCTAAATGCTTTGGGGCCCCACTGAAGTGAGAGCAGGTTCTCTGAGCATGAATTTTCATGAGGGATTTTTCTTTCTTCTGAAACAGAACAAGGAAGTTGTTACAAGGGACTCCAAGCAGAAGCTGGAGGAACTGTTTCCCTCACGTTCATTGTGGAACATGAGCATCCTTCCTCTAAACCCACGTGATGTGATGCAAGGAAGTGAGACGGTTTCCTCAGCATGCAGGGGGATCCCATGATCCCCTTACAGATCTGGCAGCTTTGGGACCCCTGACAGAAAGAGCTTAGGAGCCTTGGTCCAAGAAGGAGGCAGCTGTGGCAGAGCGAGGTAACAGGTGACCCTCAGGCTTTGTGGGCAAGAGACTGGATTTTTTAAAAATTCAATTAGCCAACATAGCGTACATCATTAGTTTCAGATGTAGAGTTCAATAATTCATGGGTTGCATATAACACCCAGTGCTCAAAGAGGCTATATTGATATAAGGATGCTTAGGAATCACCTAAGATAGCTATTTGGGAATGGTGATGGGGAGGGGAGAGCTTTGTAGAGGGTGGTGGGTCCTGGAATCATGTTGATGGAGTGCAAGAGCCTGAGAAATATGGATTATTTAGGTTGAGAGATAGTGAAAATCATGAAATCACATAGGACAAGAGGCTCTTTGTACTTTTCTCAACTGCCCAATGCTGCTTTTCAGGACATTCTTTTCAAAACTGTCCTTGATGTCCATTGATTTTTAAATATGTAATTAAGTGGCTATAAAGAGGAAAAGAACATGATATGATTTGCCATCAACTCTAAGCCTTTTGGTTTATGGTCTGCTTGCTTTTAAACATTTTAAAATTGCATTTCCTTGCTATCTACCAACTGCAAGTCTATAATAAATGTCTGCAAAGCACACAGCCATGAATAAGATAAGGTCCCTGGGCTGCAGGGCTCACAACACTAGAGATGGGAGAAAAGACATATTCATAGCTGCTGCCATACAAGAATGTTTGTGGGAACTGCTCTGAGCGATACAAAGGAAGTATTCAAGGAGTTGAGGCAGGAGGAAGCGTATCTTGCAGGTGACGGCAAGCCAGACTCGATGGACGGGCTGACATTTTTCTAAGACTTAAAGTCATCCAGGCAGTAAGATTTATTTTGATTGTGATAAAAATATTTTAATTACATTAAGTGCACACAAATCTCCAATAATAACTGGATATTTATTTCTATAGTGACATGTGTTCAATAAATGCTAAAAAATATGCTGATTTCCTTCTGATTTGAATACTTGTTGGTAGACTGGTGTCAGGCAGTGTGCCCCTACAAAGTCCCAAGTAAGTCATCAGTGCCGAAACCATTTCAACCAGAGGACTGTTCCCTGCCATTCCATGTGGAATTGTTTGGGTTCAAGGAGGCCTGATAAACAAGTCCTTTTGTCCACCTGGGTTCTGAATCAGGGAGCATGTAAGAATTTAGAACAAGGCAAGTTGATTATTATAAATGAAGCTGATGTTAGAGAATGTAGTTTCTATTTATGGGCCAGTGTGTTAACTAATACCAAATCCCAGATTAGAAAGACTTACTCTAGGAACCCTGCCCTGTTAGGAACATCTGCCTTTGTAAAACTCAGGACATGGAGGAACAGCAGAAAAGATCTCAAAGTAGGAAAGGAAAGATAAGGGGTAAAGATTATGTAGGTTCAATTTTTAGTCCTCATCACTCAGACATGTCACCTCTCCTCCAAGGCAGGAATAAGAGAGGTGGAGAGGGGGCGGGCTGCCATGGTGGTGGAGACTTCACCACATGGAAGGCTGGTGTGGAAAAAGCATGTCCATTGCCCAGTCCTCATGATAGTACCCCTGAGAAGCAAGCCAGAATGAGTATAGCAGAAATAACAGCTTCTCTACTTGAAGAACCAGCTACTGCAGACTAGACAAAATGCAATGAGGTGGGAATAAAGGAGTCAGAACTAGAGATGCACTCTTGTTCTCAGTTTCCTGTTTCTTCCTCTTTCTTAGATCACCCTTTGCCATCCTCATGCCCATCCAATCTTGACTTCAAACAATTCTGCCTCAGTTTATGACCTACTTCATTATGCCTTGAAATTGTCATTTAACGAGGAGTATCATGTTGAGACATCATCCCTCGGGACATGGTGGGGAGGAAAGTGTGTCTTTGCAGGCAGTTATTTTCTTAGGACATATGGATAGTCCATCATTTTACCTCATACCGTGAGATCCCCTTTCTACTTTGTGTGTGTGTACGTGTGTACGTGTGTGCACTTGTGTTCCCAGGTTCCAATCACTCCCTCATGTTGCTCATGGAGTTCTCTTTGGCTTACTCTAAATCCCTTGAATCCATCCTTTCTCACTCTCACAGCTGGAGAGAAATATACATCCATTCTTTATATAGAGAATAACTGCCTATATTTAATCCTCAAAATCCATATATTATAGCCAGATATATACTTAATAAGTGAAATTAACATGCACAAATGCTAACAAAAGTTACTAACCTGTAGTTATGGATGAATGTTTGTGTTCCCCTAAAATTATATATTGACATTCTAAACTCCAATATGATGGTATCAGGAGGTGATGAGGTCATGAGGGTGGAGCCTTCATGAGTGAGATTCGAGTCCTTATGAAAGAGGTGAGGTCTCTCACTCTTTTGGCCAAGTGAGTACACAAGAAATTGGAAGTCTGCAATCTAGAAGAGAGTTCTCACTGGAAACCGACCATGCTAGCACCCTGATCTTGGGCTTCTAGAATTGTGAGAAATAAATTTCCTTTGTTTATAAGCTACCCAGTCTTGTGGCACTCTGTTGTAGCAGCTCAAACTAAGACACATGTCAACATCTCTAAGAGCCAAAGAGCCTCACTGACCAGAAAACCTGCATTCAGTCTCAATTAGCTATGAGATTTTGATAAGTTATTTCAACTTCTCTGATCCTTGCTTCTCTCTTCTGTAAAATGAAGGAGTAGGATTCCATTGTTTTTGAGGTCAATGGGTAGGACTTACTGGTGTAAGTATTTTTTAAGATATCAAAATTATACATTTTTCTTATAAAAATTCCAATGTTACTTGAGTAGACTAAAGAATCCAAGTCCTACTTCCCACTCACTCTTCTTCTCCTTCCCAGATGAAATTTTATGGGATCACGTATTCATGGATTTGTTTATATATGTATTTATTTTTGTACAATATTGCTTTTATGCATAAATGAGATATTACATATAATTCTATAACTTGGCTTTTTTTTTACTTAAAAATATAGCTTGTGATCTTCTCGTTTCATAATACTAGAATTCTCCAACAGCTACTGTCAGAGATTCCAGGTTATGGATGTACTGTGTGATTTATGAGGCTGTGTGTGTGTGTGTGTGTGTGTGTGTGTGTGTGTGTGTGTGAATACTTAGGTTGAACTTAATTTTTTGTTATCACAAATGATGCTACAATAAATGCCTTAGTACATCCCTCTTTGTACATATATGTCAGTATTTCTTGGAAGAAAGATATCCAGAAGTAGAACTTTTGCTCCAAGGGGGAAATATTTAAATGTAGAGAGAAAACCAAAAGTGTGGGATTTCAGTGGTGGGATTGGAACTCACTCTTACTTTATGCTTCATGGTCATCAAAACTGCTGCTTAACATCTCCACTTGGATGTGTCACAGATATCTCAGTGTCTAAAATACGACTCTCATTTTTCTCCCCCAAATCTTTTTCTTTGCCGGTCTTCCTCACTTCATTAGATGATGCCACCATCATCTCAGTGCCCAAGTCCCCAATCCAGAAGTCATTCTGTATTTTACCTTTCAAGACCAAGATTTTACCTTTCAAGACCAAGATTTTCTCCTTCAAGACCAAGCCTTCTACAAAAGCTATTGATTCTACCTTCAAAATATAACTAGGATCCATTCACTTTCTTCAGTCTCTACAATTACTATCTTATTCCAGGCCGCCATTCTCTCTTACCTGGTCTATGGCAGTAATTTCCTAGCAGACCTTGCTGTTTCTAACCCCCACCCCCAAATTAAAATGCTCTCTCCATACTGCAGTCAAAGCAATATTTTTAAAATATAAATTTGATTATAATATTCTTTTGCTCCAAGTTCTTCAATGACTTCCTATCTCACTAGAAATTAAACACAAACTTCCTTCCTAAATGTAGGATCCTACATGACCCTAGGTAATCCCACCTCTCTGACCTCACTTAGAATCCCTTATATTCTGGCCATTCTTATTTCAATTCAATTGCCCGAGTTTACCAATTCTATTCCCACTGCAGAGCCTTCACATTTTCTCTCCCCAGTTCTGGGAAGCTCGTTTCCTGTTCTTTGCGTGGTAGGCTTCCTTTTATTCTTCAGTTCCTCATTTTAACATCACGTCTTCAGAGATGGCTTCCCCAATGCCCTGTGTAAGTACCCCTGCCTCTTGGCCTCAGCAATTCTCTATTACGTTGCTCTATCCATTTCCTTCATAGCTCTTAGTAGACTCCAAAATGATCTTGTTTTATTATTTGCTTGCTTGTTTTGTGTCCGGGTACCCCCCACTAATAGTAAAGCTCTATCAAGGCAGGAGCCCTGTGTATTTTTTTCTCTGCCCTGGGCAGACAGCCGATGCTCAACAAAGAGACCTGACTGAGTGAGGAAGCCCTTCCAGCAGAGGTAATAAGCTGCCATGGAGAGGTACATAGAAGGGAGAGCACTGGGTAAGACAGGTGGGAGAATGGAGGGTAACTGAGGGAGGAGAGTTGGGCAAGAGATAACAAGAGAGAGCCTGGAAGGAGAGTGTCTGCCAGGTTGCAGAGGGTCTCCAGTGACAGAGTTGGTCCTCTGGGTCCTCTGAGCATTCTAGCTTGGCTCCCTGTCACATCACATTACATCACGTCACAGTAAGAGACGCATGCAGGAGGGGCAGCTCCATGCATCCTGGCATCTGAAACATGGTGCAGGGTTTTATCTTTTGAATGTAGCTCTTGGCACCTCTGCTTTATATTTCACTTTCAGAAAGGCTCAGCATCTCTTTGTATTCACCACTTGTTTTTCTAGATTCACTGTGATTTGGCTTTGTTTGAGCACTTTGAGTTGGAAGAACTTAATAAAGTAGTTTTCCAATAACCTAGTGGAAAACGATCCATTTTTTCCTAAGCCATCAAAGGTACAGATTAACCTAACAATTAAAAAAAAGTCCACAGTGACTCTAGAACCATTAAGGTATGTGATAATCTCATTAAATTTCTTAGTATAATTAGCTACTTCTTTTTCCTTAGGGGATATTCATATTCTCTTCAATTAGAAGATATTTTTAGGTTTTTCTAAAGTATGTAATTTCCTTTGTAAAAGAGAAGGTTCTATTTCCTTTTTGTTGTTTGAACAAAACCCATTTATTCCTTTGAATAATTTTAGATGCATATTTCTTGTTTACTTAGAAATATAAATTATGCCATTTGAAGATCAAAGGATGATTTATTTGCGGCACCGGTAGCTCACGGAGAAGGTGTTAAGGCCTTTCAGTTTCAGCATCTGCCTATTTTAGAATGTCAGCCGTTGAGGTGAAGAGCGGGAATACTTACCTCGGGCCTTGGTTCAGAATGAACCCTGAGCCTGCTGTCAGTCCTTGGGGGAACTTCTAAGCGCCCCACTTCTCACTGGCAAGAACTGCTAGAACAAACATTTTTGTTGCTAACATGGAAGTCAAAGGAAAGTTGTGCTTTGCTTTATAGATAATTTCTCAAGAGCACTGAGCTACACAGCAGAGGTGCCTATCTTTATTAGATACATTAGGGATGTTAGTATAGGAATTCTCTCCATAAAGGACTGCTTGATTTTTGTTATATGAACAAATTTTAAGCAAAACATAAAATGTCAGTCTGTAATCAACTTTATAAATATATAAGTATTCTATTTTTTAAAAGATTTTATTTATTTATTTGTCAGAGAGAGAGAGACAGTGAGCACAAGCAGAGGGAACAGCGGGCAGGGAGGGAAGCAGGCTCCTCTCTGAGCAGGGAACCTGAGGTGGGGCTCTATCCCAGGACCCTGGGATCATGACCTGAGCTGAAGGTAGGCCTTTAACCAACTGAGCCACCCAGCTGTCCCAAATATATAAATATCCTAAACTCTGTAATTTAAACTGCATTTTCTTTCTCATCCCCAAAGTCTGTTCTTTGTTGTTAATATGTCACCATTAGATTAAAGGAGCTAAAGTGGTTGGAATTGAGCTGTTATTTGGTTCTTATTTTAGCCTGAAGTTAGCATATTAATAAAATAGCATATGAGTATCCTGCTGTGTAAATTATAAACTAAATTTTCAGAATGGGCCTGTAGCCAATAACTACTGAGACTTACTGGAACATCACTAACTTTTTTCTATCATTTAAGCCCTTTATTATTTTTTTCCTCCTTTTGATTGTTTGGAATCATCTTAAAATGTATTCCTCAAGCAGTAATCTTGGAAAAGAGATTAGGAAGGGAGGAAAACAGAAGAAAAAGAGAAAGGAAGGAAGGAGGAAAGAAGGGCAGGAAGGTAAGGAAAAGAGAAACAAAGAAAGAGTAAAAGAATAAAAGGAAATCCAGTAAATTTTTTGCCACTCTTTTCAGGGTTCTAAACTGCCTTTCGAATCATAGTGATATTAGAATTGTGGGATTTCCTTTGTAGTGATCTATTTTATTTTATTATTTCATTAATATTCAAAAATATTTTGAAATGATAGATTTACTGGCAGTTCCAGGGCATTCTTCCCTCCGTTTTCACCATGCTTGCGTCTTATGTAACCGTAGCCTACAGTTACATAACCGGAAAAGTGACACTGATGTGATGGAAGCGTATGGCTCTCTTCCTTTTTATCCCGTATGGAGATTGATACCACCTCTGCAATCGAGACAGAACTCATCTATCACCATGATGATCTCTCTCTTTCCCACACCTCTCTCTCCTGTCCACCCTCCCATCCTTAACCCCCATGTATCTCGAATCTAGTCTTTGGATCTATAATTCGGTCATTTCATGAACGTCGTATAAATGGTATCCTTCAGTATCTAGTGGTTTGAGCTCAGCACAGTTCCCTTGACATGCATTCTTCTTGCGTGTTCATCCGTAGTTGGAGCCTTTTAGTTCTGAGTAGTATTTCAAGAATTGTGTTTAAATGGTTTGATACCTGCTATTATGTTCTCTTTTCAAGATGACATTGTTCAGAGAGTTCTATCGTAATTCTGAGAAAGATAGTAATGCTATACACGATATGGCCAATTCCTTTCATTTAAGCCTCTGGTCCTCATGCACGTGATCCATCCTCTAGAAGTTCCCTTCACCCCACAGCTCCACGTCAGATCTCACCATCACAAAACCTGCTGCATTTTGTTCTGCTTTTTCCCTTCTTTCCCGTGCCCTGTCAAAGGAGAAGTGGTATACCTATCTTTGTGTGCTCATGGCATCTTGCTCTTACCTTTATTAGCTCTATGTTCCCATGTTTTCCTTCTTCACAAGACCGCATGCTCTTGAAAGTAAGGAGCTACCTCTCTGCAGTTCCTGACTCCAAATGGCCTGTTCTCAATAATTGCTGGTCACAGTGCTTTTGAGTTTAAGGGAATTAGGTTAGGGGTTCTCACTTTGTTGGCACACAAAAGTCCCTTGGGAAAATTTTTAAAAAATATCTGATGCCTGGGTCTCACCCTCAGAGACTAACTTAACTGATCTGAAGGGCGGAAAGGGCATTTTCAGAGCTTCTTGGTTCTGATGGGCTAATACCTAGAATTACTGCTGAGCCAAGATTAGATAGAATTTAATCTATGAAGGAGACATTGTATTAGGCTGTTCTTCTCTTACCAATCCATAATCGTTTTTGGGTCAAAAATAAGCATTTACTTGCATCTTGAGGTTAAGACGCCTCCTGTATGTTAACAGAATGGTTTTGTATATGAAGCAGAATGCGATTTTGTAAATTGTGCCTGTCATGTTGATTCTATGGCATACCTTCCACAAATAAGAAAAGTGTGTTCTCTACTCTCCATAAAATTTAAATCAATTTGAAACACATTTCTGAGGCTTCTAAAGTAGGCATTAACCAGTGGTTTTCAACCTTGGCTGCACATTAGAGTCAGCTGGGGAGTTTTAAAAGTCCCAGCGCCTGGGCTGCACCCCACATGAATTAAATGAGATTCTCTGGGGATGAGACCCTGGCATCAGGACTTTGTACAGCTCCCTGGGTGATTCCAGCGGGCAGCCAAGGTTGAAGACCATTGCCATAAACAAATACAGTTCCTTTTAGACATTCCTGATTTGTCTTTGTAAACATGTACCCTCACACGTTTTGTTTACATGAATTAATTTTTATATTAATTGGGTGAAAAGTCGGATGTATGTATCCTACCCTCACGCTTTAGAAAAATCTTAGGTGTCAGACATGTGGGCATAACGTTTTATTGTAGACAGAGTGCTTTCGTGTAACTTTCTTATGTGATAAAGAAAAAAAAGAAGGCAAGGTAAAGAAGAGCAGTGATTATTAACTTTACATTCCAGTTTTGCAGACAACAAAACCAAGGCATAGAAAGATAAAGGGATGTAGGGCCTATGATAAGGCAAGCAAGGCAGTTAGGGCTTGAAATTGCTAGAGGCCCTCGCTCGCAGGGCATGTGAGTACAGACTGGGTCCTGAGCCTGAGTGCCACCTTACCTCATTCCACCCTCGTCCTGGTCTCATCCCACCCTCGTCCCGGCTCTGAAGATAAGCTACCCCGTCAGGCAGCGGAGGAGAGATGCTGGGACCAGAATCTGGGCTGTCTGTACTTTCTTCACCCTGCCATCTTTCTAGGTCAGGAAATATACACCTGTATTAGAAAATGCAGAAATATACACCTGTATTAGAAAATGCAGAAATATACACCTGTATTAGAAAATGCCTCCCTCCACCCCAGGTCTACATCCAAATCCTTGAAACCCATGAATATGTTGTCTTAATTGGAACAAGGGACCTTGCAGATATGGTTAAGAATCTTGAGATGAGGAGGCTGTCCTGGATGATCCCAGTGGGCCTCGTGCAATCACAAGAGGTAGAATTTCAAGAGGTGGGGGAGCTGGGGAGATGATGAGATAGACTTATGCCATGAATGACTATGACTTAGACCTAGGGCCAGAGGGTGGCGATTGGAGGCGTACACTCATTCTGTGTAAGAACTTCCCCAATGGTTCAAGAGTTTCAAAAATGAAAGCAAAAATTTTCAGAGATAATGATCTCCTCAATATCCTCAGTATTCAAGCAGAGATTGGGCAGCTATAATGTGGGGAATAGATGAGAGCATTGAATAGATGTGAGGGGTTTTAGATCCTTTCATACTGAAATTCTCCACTGTGAGATTTACACTGCTTCATCTCTGAAGATTCGGTTCCCTCTTTCCAGAGATAAAGTGGCCACAGGTAAAATAATACTTGTAATTCTCTCACATCTCATTCTCCTGGTAAGGTCTGATCTCCATAGGAATTCCAAAATGCCATAGCACAATGCTTCTTCTCATGGAAGACACAATGCCTTGTTAAATAAGTTTTTGCATAGTAGGAAATTTAATATCAGATGTTTTCTGCCAGCCCACCCAATGGAGTCTTTTGTGAATTCCACCCAAATCCCTTTGTCTGTGAGGTCTAAATTCTAGTACCTGGGATGCTAAGGAAAGTGTGACAGCGAGAGTTTTGAAGTAGTCCTTATTTCTTTCCTTTAAAATAGGTGCCACAACATTTTCCAGCCACTGGGTTTTGTGTTTAAGAGACCATGAAGGAGAAACCTTCTCTAGAGCCCGTCTGGGGCTGGCCGCCGTCCACGTCTGCCAGGGTCCTGCCATGTGTAAATCACACACCCAAATACACCCAGATTGAGCCTATCCATCACAGGCTAGCGGTGACATGGGCTGCGCTATCTGTAAATCTGGTGAAAATAATGTATTTGTGCTGTGAGATGACATCCCATAATGAGATTGTGATATCCTATAGCATGTGATTTGCTATTTGTGACAAAGATGAATTTCACAGTGAGCGCAGCTGCTGAGAGTCCACGGGGCCTGGTGGACACGTGGAAAGGAGCAGTCCCTCTCAGGCCATCCGGTCACAGCTCTTGTCTACTGGAAATAATTTCCTGGGACTGCCAAGAACAAGTTTCCAAATTGAATTTTCTCTAAAGAGTAGCAGAGTATTTAGGCAAAGCCAAATCTCCAAAGGGGAAAAAAATGTATAGAAGACATTCCTCAGTATTCTTTGATTGCATTTGTGGTTTATGGTAACACAATCCAACAATCCACAATTGAGATTACGTGACAGACCCTTGTGCCCTTGGTGCATGCAATCAGTGCAAAGCAAAAACTGCCTTTATGTTCGAAATAGAATAAACACCCTAAGACATTCTGATTCTTACTCCCAGAGTCACATATGGAAGCATTGTAGATATTCATCACTGTCAAGGGTCCTAAGTGGTCTTGAATGCCTGCCACATAAGTATGGTCTCTAGAACAGTACTATTGGCATCACCTGGGATCTAATTAAAAAAACCAAACTCTTGGGTCCCTTTCCAGACCTACTGAATTAGAATCTGCATTTTAACAAGTTTTCCAGGTGGTTCTTGTACACGTTAAGTAGGCTCATCAGCACCGTAATAATGATGATAATAATATATCACAAATAATTCCAAATATGTATATATAATTTTTTTGCAGTTTATGAAGCACTTTCACAATCATTACCAAACTCGAGATTTCCAATAATCTTGTGAAGTAGGCAGTAGTCATTATCCTCATCTTACTGTTGAAGCAATTTGAGTTCATTGTCATCAACAGTTTTGTCCAAGATACATGCAAGTAAATAGAGAGCCTACATTCAAACATCTTTTCTCCCCAACCCAGGACTCCTTGCTCTGGATTCCTTCTGTCCCCAAGAGTGAGGAGAAACTCTGTGAAGCTACTCATACACTCATACATTCCTCCCCTTCATGAATGAGAACAGACGGCTATAAATGATGAGCTGAACCTAGGGTTTTTGAGAATGGCTGAGTCAGATGCAGAGCTTGGGTGATTCCAATAGAGTCAAACCTGACCTCTATCATATTCATTCTGAATTCTGTTAGGTCCAGCCTCAGCCACTCCATGTTATGACTTGATTTAGGATTGATCACGCAGGTCAACTTGGTGATACCCAGACCCGTGACAACCTATTAACTCTACAATTCCTTGAAGGACCCTACTTCTCCAGAAAAAAATTTCCCAGGCCACACTGAAATAGACTAATACTGCGAGCATTCTCTGTGATATACTGCCTCTGGCAAGAGATGCTCAGGAATGGGGTGACTATTAGCCACTAAGTGTGGTGTACAACGTAACATTGCTCTGGGGACTTTTATACATTGGCCCAAGCATTCACGGGGACCTTGTGACAGGATGAAGCCAGGAATCGGGGCTGCTGAGACACAGGCTGAGTTGTCCAGCCTCTCTCGGAACCGGCGCTCTGAGGAGCCTGAGGCTATTCAGAACCTTCTGGGCTTGAGCACCGGGTGGGAGGGGAGGGAGGGAGCAGTGGAATGAGGAGGAAATGTTGCAGGGCAGGGGGGGCAAGGACAGGCTAAGTATATCAGACACACGTCTTTTGTTCTAGTGCATGAGAGCTTGATATGAAATTTTAAATCAAGAAGACTTTGTGTCAAAGAGAAGAAAGTGATATATGCATTGGGGGATTTTAAGCAGAAAAGTTAAGTCATTGAGCCTCTTTTCTCACTTAGTATTCTCAGTTAACATTTTTTTTTAAAGATTTTATTTATTTATATGACAGAGAGAGAGATTACAAGTAGGCAGAGAGGCAGGCGGGGGGGGGGACGCAGGCTCTCCGCTGAGCAGAGAGCCCGATGCGGGCCTCGATCCCAGGACCCTGAGATCATGACCTGAGCCGAAGGCAGAGGCTTTAACCCACTGAGCCACCCAGGGGCCCCTCAGTTAACATTTGTGAAAATTAATCAACTTATCTGTATAAGGTAGTTAGGCCCTTAAGGAGATTTTAAAGTTCAAAAAGGAGCTGAGGACAATGGTGAATTTTTTTCCTGAACTGAGTGAGGAATGGATGTTGCAGAATACATGAGAACAGTCACGGAAAAAGCAAACTGAAGCTAACTCAGAACTTAACCTGTGTTCTTATAGATCAGAGATTTAGATTTTGGAAGATTCAATTCCAACATGCGTAATTCATGTAAGGTACTTTTGTAACTCTGTACAATCTGTATGGGTTTTTCTACCCCTAAAGAATTCCCCTGGGATATTGAACACGACTTCTTATGCTCTACTGGCTCACCATTTCTTTCCTGTAATTCTGAGATGATAAAAATCAGATTCTGACTGTGTTTCTATTGCCTTCCTACTTCCTTCTCTAAAAGCCTAATCATGCATAAACCCACTGGCACAACCTCTCCGGTTTGCGGAATCACATTTGGTAATGATGTTATTTATGCCTCTGTCCTTGTTAAAATATTAACCATGGTTACTGACTTCTGTCTCACCTGCAGCCACACTGGGGAAAGGTTTGCCTTCTTATCTGGAAATGATTTCTTTCTTTGGAGGCTGACTTGCCTTACAGATTCTCGTTTATCTTTTTTTCCCCATGTCTTTCACCGAGAAGAGAAAGGGCCCAATCTATAGCAAATCAGAAAGAAAAGTAATGCTGTGGAAGCTCCTTTCTAGTGATCTTTGACCAGTCCCCTGTGCATCAGAGGGTTGTCCCTGCTCAATGAAATGTGCGTTTTTCTAACCCAGGTTCTAAAACGCACCGGATCCATTAACGTTTTATCACATGGCATCTCAGGAAAAAAAGAGGCCCATAAAGATATTATTCGTATAAAAATAGTAATGCTTTTAGACTAATTTTAGACTAATTTTAGAAATTAGAAAACATGGTGTTTTCCTATGGAAGAAAAAATTATCCAAATTTCAGAGTAGACTAGAAGGGGTGAGAAGGCCCTACAAGGGCCTTTTGGTTTTCTGGTTAAGATGTTACCATAAATCAAGGTTCCTGAGTGGCTCAGCCTGTTAAGCATCTTCACTTGGCTCAGGTCATGGTCTCGAGGTCCTGGGATCAAGCCCCACATCAGGCTCCCTGCTCAGCGGGGAGTCTGCTTCTCCCTCTGCCTCTGCCCCTCCCCCTGCTTGTGCTCTGTCTGTCTGTCTGTCTGTCTCTCAAATAAATAAATAATCTTTTTTTTTAAGATTTTATTTATTTATTTGACAGAGAGAGACAGTGAGAGAGGGAACACAAGCAGGGGGAGTGGGAGAGGGAGAAGCAGGCTTCCCACTGAGCAGGGAGTCCGATGTGGGGCTTGATCCCAGGACCCTGGGATCATGACCTGAGCTGAAGGCAGACGCTTAAGGACTGAGCCACCTAGGCGCCCCAATAAATACATAATCTTAAAAAAAAAAAGATGTTACCACAGGTCAGATGTTTTTATTAGTCTATCTTTAGAGACAAGGAGATGGAGGCTCAGGGAGGTTGGGTAACTTGCCCCAGGTCACACAGCCAGCTAGGGGCAGAGCTGGGATTTAATCACAGAACTGATGCTTTTACACCACTATGTTATAGTGCCACTCATATGAGACACTGGGCGCAACGTGCTTTGTCAACTCTAAACTTGCACAGTGCAAATGGATAATTGGCAAACTTCTGTCCCCTTCATGTTTATGCTCTCATTCCTTTCCTCATGGCTTTTCCTCCATTCTGGAATGCCTTTGCCACCTGTCTCCATCCGTGAAGCACCTCCCCGTATTTCAAAGGGCTGCTCTAAGAAATTCCTCTCCCTCATCCTTCCTTCATTTTCTTCATTGGTATTAATACCTCTCGAATATACAATGCTAGAAGAAATTCTGAGAATAGAGGAAAAACTGAATCCCTGCCTGTGCTCAGTCCCAACCTTTCCCTGAGGTAACCACATTAATATTTGCTAGGCATTTACTTTCATTCATGTACATAGAAACACACGTTTTTTCCCTTTTATATTATTCTGCAACTTTTTTTTTACGTGTCTTGAAGGTATTCACATGCTAACATGTCACCCAGAACTGCTTATTTGTAAGGAGTCTTCCCTTCCAGAAATACTGTTTCTCTCTCCGTTTATCGAGGTCTTTGTTTATGCATTTTAATAAATCATATAGTCTTCTCATTTATAGGAATTTTATAGTTTGGGTTGCTATTGTGATTGTCATTTTTATTTTATACTTTCTAATCGGTATATGTAGGAAAGCTATTGATATTAAATATAGCAATTTAAATATTAGTATAATAAAATATTAAATACCTTAATCTTTATAATTAAAAAAATGATTCTCATGGATTTTCTAGATAGACGATCATATTATCTGCAAATAATAAGACTTTTTTTCCTTCTTTTTTTTTTTTATTTTTTATTTTTNTTTCTAGATAGACGATCATATTATCTGCAAATAATAAGACTTTTTTTCCTTCTTTTTTTTTTATTATTATTTTTTTTAAGATGTTTTTTTTTTTTATTATTCATTTGACAGAGAGAGAGAGATTACAAGTAGCAGAGAGGCAGGCAGAGAGAGAGGAGAGAGGAGGAAGCAGGCTCCCTGCTGAGCAGAGAGCCCGACGCGGGCCTCGATCCCAGGACTCTGGGATCATGACCTGAGCCGAAAGCAGAGGCTTTAACCCACTGAGCCACCCAGGCGCCCCTTTTTTTTCCTTCTTTTCCCATAGTTAATATATTTGTTTTCTCCTTTATTTTGTCTTATGTCATTGGGTAACATCTCTGAGAGGGTGACTATGGTGTACACCTCTAACTTTTTGTATTTAACTGGAGATGTTTCTAATATTTGGTTTTTTAAAAGATTTTATTATTTATTTATTCATTCATTTATTTGACAGAGAGAGAGAGATCACGAGTAGGCAGAGAGGTAGGCAGAGAGAGAGAGGGGGAAGCGGGCTTCCTGCTGAGCAGACAGCCTGATGCAGACTCAATCCCAGGACCCTGAGATCATGACCTAAGCCGAAGGCAGAGGCTTAACCCACTGAGACACCCAGGTGCCCGGATGTTTCTAATGTTATGAATGACATTTATAGTTCATTTACGTTTCTGGCATATGGGATCTTTCTAATTTGGAAAGATTTTTAGGGGTATTTTTCTGATAGCTTTTACTCACAAATAGCTGTTTTATTCCCATACTAGTTTCTTGTCTGTCGAGATTTTCTTCTGGTTTAACTTATTTCCTCTGTTGCTGTAGTGACTTACATGGACATTGTCTCTGCTCATGCCATTTTGTACTCGTCTCATAAACTTATCAGTTTTAGTCTTTTTTCACATTACTCTTTTTGCGTTCCAGCCACATTCTTGTTTCCCTGAAGGGTCCTTAAAAACTATTGCTTGCCTATTGTGAATTCTCAGTTAATGTTGAATGATGCATCTTCATAGAAGTTCACATCTATTATGTCACCCAATGAACCCCGTAGCCAATGCAGTCAGCTGTTACTCTTATATTTTAAATTTGTGTAAACTGAAGCTCAGGTCCTAGGACTCAAGCCAGTATCAGGACCAGAGCTAGGTCTCAAATTTAAGCTCTCTTACTCTAGGGCAAGAGTTCTTCTTGCTGATCCATTGATGATAATTGCCCTAGGTTGGTGACGTTCATCATTCAAGGCAGCATTCATGTTTTCCACATCTGTTGGATGACCTAGGCAGTTCTGAAGGGACGTTTTCACTACCTGAATGGTGCTCCCAAACTGGAAGGGGAAGGGGTTGATCTGATGGACGAGTTTACATGTGAGGCCCCATTATTGATCAGGGGCCAGTCAACCAGCTCGTTCAGGTACTGATACAAATACACAGTGAAAAGAATTGCATTAAAAAGACCCTCCCTACTTGTGGGAAGGAGCCTGATACTGAATCCTGGTCAACTACCAGAACTTGACCTCTCTCAGAATCACAGAATGTTGAGGTCGTCAGGCACCTCAGAGACAATCTATGTCATTTCCTTTTACAGATGGGTAAAATGAGATTCAGGAAAGAGAAATGACTTTCACAGGTCAACCTGTGTGTTAGTAAATGTCTCCTGTGGTCTAGAATTATCCTTTGGGTATGGATTAAGTATTTGTTTAATCTCACAGACAAAAGAAATGCCTGGCTAGATAAATCTTTGCTTATTCTGTGATAGCAGTCCACTTCAGTTGGATCCTGAGCAAAAATCAGATAGATTTTTAAACAAATTTGGAAATGAAAATGATGGTAATGGTAAGTATAAGGGTTATGGGCTGCAGGAAAAATTGTAGAGACCTGGACACTTTCCCAGTTCCTATCACTGAGGCACAACGATCACAGAGATTGAATCGTGAGTGGGACCCTGGGCTCTTTCCTAATGAATCCCAATCTGATGTACTGTCAATTTTGGATTCATAGGCCAGGCTATGCCCCTCATGCCACTCTGCAAATAGTTCCTAAAATTAAAAAAAACCCAACTTCTTTTATTGTTTCTACATTGGATAAAACCAAAGGGTAAGCATCAATTGGATGGTACTTCATAGTCAACTTGGGTTTCATCATCACATCTACATGTTGTGTTATCATCATTCTTGAGATGGGAAGCAAAACCAAGTCAACGGAATACTGGTTATCCAAGTAGGGAACTGAAAGCAATTTTTAAAAATTGTTAAAAATGGTTAAAGAGGTTCCTAGGTTTGAGATATATATATATATATATATATATATATATATATATATAATATTATATTACATTCCATCTCTATATTACATTGTGGCAAGTAGTTGTACTTGCCACAAGCTATTTAATTTTACTAGACACACTACAGAGATATTTAGATAGATGTCATAGTCCCTGTTCTCCAAAGCCTTAGTTTTGCAGTATATCCAGATAACTGTCTTATATCATTGTAAGAAATAATAAGAAATAATATATTTTTAACAAAGTCCAAAGAGAACATTATCGTCAGAAAACACGTATACGTAAATAGAGCACTGTGGGAATGGTGTTGTGTGGGGTACGCTGGGTCTGCTTTGGGGATGTGTGCAGTGGAAGAGGTTGTGAAACGTAACAAAAAATGTTTTGATTTGAAATAACAGGTAGAATACATTTCCTCCAAAAATGTATCACCACCTGTCTTACTCAGACCATATCCGTATTTTGTAAGGCCTCCACTATTCAGCCAATAACTCCTTTGTTCATGTTGGTATATCATTTCATAACTGTTTTCAAACCCTTTCATGCTTGGTCTTCCCAACAAGACTGGCTGTAAGATCCTGAAGGATGTGACTATTTTTGGAATTTTCTTCAGGTCATCTCTACAGCCAGAAGTGTTCACTGAAGGCACACGAATATGCTGATGTAGATTAACTTGCAGACAATCAGATAAAAGCATTCATCAGATCCATAAAACCAAAGCACAAATCCCGGCTTCAAACACCAGGCAACACTGAAGGCATTTTAAGAAGCCACCAACAAATGTGGGGCCTTGACTGTTACAGATCCAGCATGCTCCTTAATTGAGCTTCTAAGAAGACTGGGCTTCCAGCAAATTTTCTCTACATTAATCCCCCTATACTCTGAAACAAAACAAAGTAAGACAGAATAGAAGAATCAGTGTCTTCAAGCTCATATGCCTTCCCATGAGAGTTTCATGGTTGCTTGAAGAAACCTCCAAAAAATACCTCCTAGATTTAAAAGAGAGAGGATGTGCCTAGCAAACAACATGCTGCCACCTTCTGGTAAAATGGTACAGAATATTTTCTCTGTCATTCCCCTGGAATAGAAAACAGAAATACAGAATTATTATAATAACAATAATGTCTGTACTACGCTTTATAGCTAACAGACATGCATTATCACATGCATTATCTCATTTAATGCTTGCAAGATCCTTATGAAGTCTATAATTATGTCCCACATTAGGCAAAGGAGAAAACTGAAGTTCAGAGAAGGTATGCAACTTTCCGAGAGCCACATCAAGATGGGCAGATGCAAGCTGAAGCTTTGTGCATTATGCATTGACACAAGGGAAGAGTGAATCATTTTTCCATGCCTTGACAAATATTAAATGTATCTGCCAAGCACCCAGAAGAAATGTGTGGAATCTTTTGTCTGATCGCCTCATATCACTGCCTTGTAGTGTGTGACTGACACATGACTCCCGCTTTCTGGCTCTGCAAAGGGCAAAAGCATCTTCCTGAGCTGAATTGTGGAAGATGGGGTGGAGTGGGGTAGGGAGCAAATTTTTCTTCTCTGTCACTGTTGAACCAGGCACGATATATTTTCTTCTACTCTTTTTATCCCTTACAATTTTCTCAGTAATCTTGAAATACAAATTGAATAAAAAACTCTTGGTGGCTCCCTAGTTATTCCAAATTCGTTGTATGGTATTCATGGCTCCCACACCCAGGTGCACCGCCCCCACCCCTCCTCCCCTCCCGCCTGCCCTGTCACACAGTCACACATCCTCTTACTGTAACTCCCTGGCCCCCAGACATTCCCTTCAGATGTGAGGTATTTTTAGCAGCTTTCCATCTGACTCTGCCTAGCAAAACCTTATTTGTCCCTTAATGCCACCTCCTCCATTATTGATGCCCTCATCTCTTTAATGCTTAGTCAGTACTATTCCAGCTCCCAGAGGGTTTATTTCCTTCAATTTTCATGCAAGCTCATTGTTTTCCTATTAGTCTACCTCACTAGCTTGTCCATTTAGAGGGTAGGAACTTATCCTTATTAATTTCTGTAACCTCTAACAAAATTTTGTATTCATTAGGTACTTAGTAAATATTTGTCATTAATTGAATTATCTCGCTCGAAGAAAATCCCAGGGAGTACCACCCTGATTATGAGAGCCAGGGTCAATCTTTTCATAATATGAGGGACACAGGGAGACATGTAACTATGGCCATTGTTCATAAGATCAAGGAAGAGACCACCAAAGGCTGTGATCCCACCTCCACGCCTATGGTTGCTCCTCTCTGTGCAGGAGCAATAATTCTTAGAAAGATACTTTCTGTGGAGCATCCTTTCCTTCCACCCCTTTTGTTCAGCACATTGTCAAATTCCTACTAACAGAAAGTGTTTATGTTAGAGTCTCTGTTTGATTGATGGTATTTGCAATCAGAATATTGATCTCCAAGAAGGCTTGTCTGGCCTTGTACCTAAATAATAATGGCTGTAGATAATACTTGTATAAATATTCTAGACATATTCTATCCTTGTTATGAGCTTTCTTTCTCTTTTTCTCTCTTTAACTTTCATTTTAAAATATTTTTTAGCTTAGAAAAGATGCCAAAATAGTACAAAGAATTCCCATAGTTGAGTCCCATTTATTTATACTATAGTCGTTTTGGAGAGCATTTTGCACCAAAAAAAAAAAAGTTTACAAATATATAAGAATATTAGAAGCATTATTTATTATGACAGAAACTGGGAAGGACCTAAGTAATCAGAACAGAGGATTCATTACATAATTATATCAAAAGAATGAGTCCATGGGCATGAAAAATAAAGTTCTTTAAGAATATTTAAAGAGAAAAGCTCCGTGTATCAGTTTGCTAGAGCTGCCATAAAAAGACACCACAAACGTGTAGCTCAAACAACAGAAATTTATTTCTCATGTTTCTGGTCTTGAGTTGCAGATGGACACCTTGTGTCTCTATAACGTCACAAAGCCATTTTTCTGTGTGCACACATCCTGGGTGTCTCTTCCTCTTATAAAAGACTTAAGTCATTTGGGATTAAGCCCCCACCCTTATGACCTCATTTGACCTTATTTACCTCTGACAGGGCTTATCTCCAAATACAGTCACCCTGTGGATTAAGGCCTCAACATACGAATTTCGGGGAAACACACCTCAGTCCATCACACTCAAGATATCTTAAGTGAAAAAAGCACATCACAGAACCATACTTCTAGACTTCAATTTTTAAAACATATTCACACGCACATACAGAAAGCAAAAATAGTGTGGAAGTTCACAGGTCAAAATTGTAACAGGAGAGGGACGCCTGAGTGGCTCAGTGTCTGCCTTCGGCTCAGGTCATGATCCCAGGGTCTTGGGATGGAGTCCCACATCAGGCTCCTTGCTCAGCGGGGAGCCTGCTTCTCCCTTCTGCCTGCCGCTCCCCCTGCTTGTACTCTCTGACAAATAAATAAATAAAATCTTTAAAAAAAATTATAACAGGAGATACTTTTGAATTGTGAGAGCATGAGTTACATTAGCTGACTTCATACTTCATTACATTTTGCAGTTTTCCATAATAAACTACCATTACTTTTATAACCAAATAAAATGTATTACAAGTAATACTGCAAAACTTTAATAGCTTGCAGGTTCTTTCATGTACATTAAAGTATTTGATCTCTCTAACTATGCTATGAGGCAGGAATTATTTTTTCAATTTATAGATGACACAATTGAAGCCCAGGAGGCTTAAGTCACATGGTCAAACAGTCTGATAATACGAATGGGTATTTTTTTTTTTTACTATTAATCTAATGTTCTCTCTACTACACCACAGTTCTCCAAAATACCTTCCTTTGATAATACCTTTCTCTGATAAAGAAAAGCCTAACAATACTCCATGATTATCCCTAACTTGCTAATGATACTTATGAAAGTAGAAGGAATAAGAAAACAGCAAGAGCAGCAATATCAGAGCAAGGGTGGAGTGGGAATCGTCGGAGCCGACTTTCTCCCGTAGAAAGATTTGGGATACAAATGCATACCAATGAATAGTAACTTGGGTTGAAAATTGTCACCAGCCTGCTTTTTTTTCTACACTCTATTTTTATGACTATTGTGCAGTTATGAATAATTGTAGGAACAGAGAATCCAGCAGGCATTTCAACAGACACCGCTACCTGTAAGAGTACACACATGCATAAATAAACCTGGTGGGCCAGAGACTCCTGACCTGTGAGAAACTTGGAGAAGGTGGAGGGAGAATTTCGGAGAATTTAGGACAAAAATTCAAGAGGTCTGTAAGTATATAAAAGCTTTACCATTCCATGAACACTAAAAGAATGATCACAGTATGGTTAGAGAGGTTCAAAAGTAGGAGGTGTCCTTTCACTGGAAAAGTTGTGAATTACTGCTCTGTGTCAATAATGGCAAAAAAAATCTCATTTATAATACACTCTTTCCCAGGGCACCTGGGTGGCTCAGTTGGTTGAGCGTCTGCCTTCAGGTCGGGTCATGATCTCGGGATCCTGGGACTGAGTCCTACATCAGGCTCCCTGCTCAGTGGGGAGCCTGCTTCTCCCTCTGCCTGCTGCTCCCCCTGCTTGTGCTCTCTTTCTCTGTCAAATAAATAAATAAAATATTCTAAGAAAATAAAAATAAATACTCTTTCTCATGTCAATCTTTATTCCTATCATAGAATCAATAATCACAATAATTACCACGTAAATTGAAATGTTCTAAGGTGAATTCCATGCTGTATCTCTGAGTGGTTGAACTTAACCAAGACATTGAGCAGTTTCAGCCTGGAAGATATAGTGCAAGAGCATTGGGCATTTGGGACACCTGGGTGGCTCAGTCGGTTGGGCATCTGCCTTAGGCTCAGGTCTTGATCCCAGGGTCCTGGGGTCAAATACCGTATAGGGCTCCTGGCTCAGCGAGGAGTCTGTTTCTCCCTCTGTGGGACACCCCCCTGCTTTGTTCTCTGTCTCTCTATCTCTGACAAATAAATAAAATCTTAAAAAAAAGAGGACCCCCCAAATAAAAAAACACTGGGCATCACTCTGGGAAGTGGACATGGCAGGGAATAAAGAACCCCATTGAAATGTGATAGAGAACCTCTTTAAGAAGTGATGCTTTTCTAGCACCTATTATGGAATCAGGATCAGAGGAGGTGAAATCCTTTTACATGTGGCCTGTGGACAGAGCTTTGGGGCCAGACACCAGACCTGTTTTAATGGCCAGTGCCTCCTCATTCTGTGCCAACTAAACGTCATCCAGAAGTTGTAGATCTCTGTTAGTTTGAAATGACAGACAACTGGAGTAAAAGGGATGACAAAATGTGTTTCAAGACATTCAACAAGGTTCTATCTCTCGGTGCTGATTACCTTGAGACAAGTGGCCAGGCATTCCCTTCCAGGGAGGTTCCTGAACAGCTGTCAGGCCTAATCTGGGTGAGAGATGAAAGAGTGACCCAGGGGTTAAAGGCTCTGCAGTCTGCTGCAAATCCCCTGAGGTATCTAATCTGTCCAGCAGTGCAGGCTTTCAGCAAAGGAAGCGTCATTGTATAGCTGACCCTCTAACAAAGGGGAAATAGCAACTATTAGAAAATGCACTAAGTAATGGCCTGAGATCATGCTGCCTGGATCAATCCTGAAGAGAATTTCTTTTTAACTTTGAAAGGATAGATAAACATCTGGAAAGCCCACACAGACTATGCACAAGAGGCATTGCATTGCAATGGGGAGTATTGCCTGGGTTGCTAAGGGGACACACACACACACACACACACACACACACATATGCACACACGCTTGCGCACAAGGAAGGATCCCACAAGCCTCAAGTCCTGCACTTTGGCCAGCCAACTCCACCCAAAATTTTGCCGGGGAGAATCTGTGTTTCTGTTGCACTTGTGGAAATTTGAGTAAGTCTTTCTCAGGGCTTCAGTGTTCTCATCTGTAAAAGATGACAGACAGCCAAAAACAAAAGGGGGGATTTGGACTAGATGGCACATCGTTGGCAAACCATCATTTTTCAACCTTGTACTCATAACAGACATAATTAATTGGTTATGGCATTTCTCTCAAACCTTGATGCAGGCTTGGGATTCTCAGTTGGTTTGAGGCAGCACATGAGACGAATCCCATTTGATCTATTTGCAACTTAGTGAGGCGGGTGGCCCTTTCCCCAGTGGAGGCTTAGTGGCTGAGACTCATGGTGATACTGCTGGTAAGCAGGGGATAATCGCCATCAGCAGGACGTATGAGCAGTAGCATCGACATAGTTTTTGGAGGAATTCTTGTGTTTCAGAGATGACACACATGTCACTCCAGGGAAGAGGGGTGCTCCTCAGAAGCAGAGCCTGAGCAGAAGAGCAGAATACCCTTGTAACTGAAATGGGGTATTTATGATGCCCTGGTGAACCCCCAAAATACTAGAAGAGAGGGGAATTGGAGTGTCTGCAATAGCAGGAAGGGGTAGAGTTAGAGAAAAATTCTTTACATTGTTAGTGATACCCTCTGCCACCCCCGCTTTTAAAACCTAAACTGGTATATTATGACAAAAAGATTATAGTTACACGACTTTTTGTATCATTCCTAAGATGGGAATCACAGAACAAAATTCTGGAATTGAATTTTGAGAGCCGGACAAGACCAAGGGGCTCATCTAGTCCATGGGATCCCAGAGGCCTCTCCCTGCACCTGACTCAGGCTGGCTTCATAAGATCACTTGATTTTGTTCCTAATATGATTTCTGAGCCCAGCTCTCAAAGATTCTGATTCAGGGGGTTTGGTCGGGTTCAAACCAGTTCCCTCAGTGGAACTTGTGCAATGATTAGCCAGGTTTGAAAATCAACAACTTAGCCTAACCTCATCATTCTGAAGGTGAGAACACTGAAGTAAACTTGGAAGAAATGACATGCCCGGGGCACCTGGGTGGCTCAGTGGGTTAAGCCTCTGCCTTCCGCTCAGGGTCCTGGGATCCAGCCCCGAATAGGACTCCCTGCTCAGCGGGGAGCCTGCTTCCCCCTCTCCCTCTGCCTGCCTCTCTGCCTACTTGTGATCGCTCTCTGTCAAATAAATAAATAAAATCTTAAAAAAAAAAATAAAAGAAATGACATGCCCAATTTCCTCTAGCCAGTGACACCTCTGCAAATAGGATCGAAGTTTTCTGACTGCCAGTCCCAGTCCAAGGGGCGGGATAATTCTCCTGGAGTTTCTCGGAACAAATGACCAGTCATGTCAATGATGCCAATCCCACTGGTAGGGAGCAGGGTTGCCTTAAGGCAGGGAGGGCTTGGCCCCTGGAGGTGCTCCACCACAGGCCACATGCTGTGTGGAAGGAAACCCATAGGTCAATACATCAGATGCGTCGGTGGTTTCACTTTCTAGTTTTATGTAAATCTGTTTTTTGCCGATTCATTTGTTGGAAAAATAGTGAAGAACGGAGACTGGTGTCTTTTGATGCAAAAGTCTAATCTCTGGTTAAATTATGAAAGGGAAACTGAGGCAGGATAGGAGCCCTTTGCAATGATTCGCCCCTCCAGAGAACGGCTGCTCTTTAGTCTAACTGCTCGGCCCCCCAGGCATTGGCTCTGGCATAGCCTTCCCACTGGCATAGCCCCACAGCACGCCCCACATCTGCTGTCAGAAGGATCTTCCTACAGCACCAATTTCATCACGTTGTCCTGCTACCAAAGCTTCAGTGACTCCTCAGGGGAGGAGGTCAGTCACTCTGGCAATCAGAACCATTTTATAGTGTGGCTCTCACGTTCTGTCTCCACATTTTCTCCTGTTACGCTGATGACAAACCCTGCTGGAGTCTAAAACAGTTTTGTCCATTGTTTCTACGTTCATTCACATTGCAACATGTTTTCAAATTGTCTATTCAAATTCCATCCACCCTAAAATGTTCACCTCAGATCACTGATTCGTTAAGAAATACTTCTTGTGCCCCCACTATGTGCTAGGCACTGGAGAGTCTTGGGTGAATAATTCAGATACGATTTGTACTTTACTATTTGGTGGAAAAGCTTGACATTGAAAGACTAATTTCTAATCACATGAAGAGTGGTCCAAGAATGAGAGCAGGTGTCAGGGAAGCGTTTACGAGGAAGAAATCACTTCAGCCATGAGGCCCTCCCTCCAGGCAAGTGTGATCTCAGCATCCTCTGGAGTCGTTTCTGCCCTCGGTATCTACACATTTTTGTATAGAGATGCATGTTTACCTGCTATTTAGATAATTTAGGTATTTATTTGTTTCTCCAGTTAGACTAAAACCTCTTGTATGATAGTATCATATCTTCAGTGCTTTCTGTACTTAGTTAGGTACGAATGTAGCCTAAATCATGAGACAAGCATGCACTTAGGAAAGACAGTGTTTCATTATGCTTTCTGACTTTAAGATGTTTTCACTTCCATTGTTTTACTTGATCCTCCCAATAAGCCTATGAATTAGGTATCACGATCACTGATTTACAGTCAGAAAACTGAAGCTCAGGGAATTTGAGTGACTTGTTGAAGGCCAAGCAGTTAATAATGTACGGAGCCTGAACAAGAACCTAGATTCTTCCATTCTTATTTTAAACCTTTTCCAGCGTAACGTGGAACCAAGTGAATAAATAAATGATTCTCTTACCATTTCTTAGTGTTCTTTTTTCCTCTTTCTTTTTTCTCTGTCCTGTTTATATGCCCAACTATTAGTTTCAGATTTACTTTGCCCCTTACAATGCCTCCCGCTTGTCTAGGACAACCCATCTCACTGCTAGGCTGTGATCAGTTTTCTTTTCAAGAGGTTCAGGGGAAAAGGGATTACTGACCTCATCGAGCTGGCATACTATCGGCAGTTGTCTTCGGGCAGGCTCCCCAGAAGCAGACCCTGAGACCAGGACTTCTGCGTGAGTTAAGAAAGTACTCCCAGAAAAACCCAAGGAGTTAGCGAGGGAAATAAGATGTGGAAGGGGAAGAAGCCAAGCAATGTCTGGCAAAACTCCAACTCCATCCTGTTCACAGGCACACTGGAGTATAAAACACCCATCAGACTGTCCCCACTGGGGACAACATAGCTGGCTTTCAGACTTTACCGTTCTGTCATTGGCCGAGGGCCACCCCAAGGGCATGTAAATTCCAGATAATCAGCTTTCTGTCTGAGTAAGCAATGAGTCTCTGAAAAGTCACAGGTGTGGGCCTTTCTAAGTGAAAGCAGTATGGAATTGGGGGAAGAGCGTGCTTGAAATAGCAAAAAGAATCTGAGGGAATCTGGCCAGAACAATAACAGGGTGTGCTATGGCAGGTCAAGATCCGTAAAGTAAGGGGTTTTTACATTTTAGGGTGCCACAAACCTCTTTGAGGATCGGATGCATGCATTAGACTCTCGCCTTGCAAAAGATGTGAGTGCTCACAGTGGCCAGCATTCGCAGGTCCCCAGACCGAGGGGCCTGTGTTAAACATAGCAAGTCTGGTAGATGTGAGAGGCTTCAGTGAGGCTGTTCTAACTAAAGACTAACTTCCTCGGCTTCCATTCCTATGATTCTGCTCTCCAAGGAAATGCCATATGCCGAGCTGCATAACCTTACATTATTTCATTACTCAAGTAGTTACAGAGCAGAAGGAGAAGGCATTTTTCCAGCCGGCCTCATTCAAAGATGGAGCAGTACTGCCATGTGACCTCAAGAAAACCTCAGTCCTATTAGCTAGAATGACATGAGGATAATGAATAAGAGCCTCCGTTAGCTGAGAAGTATCCCTTGGGAGAGAAGGCACACAGGCTCGAGTCCTGCAGAATATGGATAGCAGGTCTCCTTGGATAGTAGGGTGTAAACACAGAAAATCAAAACCAAGCCTGTGGGGCCCGCTAGCTCATACGTAGCAGCTTTTCAGCGGTTGCCTCTTTGTGGCTCACTTATGGACTCCCTGGGCTCACATCTATTTAATTAACACAAAAGGCAACTTCTTCCTTCCTCACTGTGGAGAACTCCACGGAGCCCTGTCTGACGGGTCAGGCGCAAAATGACAGATGGGGCTAAAGTCCCCTTCCCCCACACCATCAGAATTCTTCTCTTGCCCTTCCTCCCGACCTTGGAGGACACAGCCTTATTACCAGGCTGCTGCATTTAGGAGCTGTGGAGCTCCACCTGATTGGAAACTTGATGGCAATCAAGGAAAAGACTACACCTTGTCCTTTGTGTGTGAACCTCTAGGATTATTTGCATTTAAATCCATTATTTATTGTTAAACGTTGGAAGATTTTTATAAACTTACATTGTTTTCACTGTCAAAAACACTGTTGATATTAAAAATAAAAAAGATATAAAACAGAATGCAGAACATGGTTCCATTTATGGAGAAATGTGTGTAGGTATGCTTTTATATGCATGGAAATCTGGAAGTTTTCCAGCATTCTGCTAAAAGTCTGCTAAATCTTACTCCCTGGGGAGAGAGATTATGTAGGGATTTTTATATTTTCAGTGTGGTGAGGGTTTTTGGCAACAATAAGAAAAAGTACCATGATATATTCATTAGAAAAAGAATTTATGATTAAATCTGTTTCACAAGGAATCATATCTTTATTTCTTTTGCTTAAACAACTATTTTCGCCATTCCTTGGCCTATTTTAGATCTTTCCATGTGTAACCATTATAGTAATTACAGAGTCTATGTAATAATTTTTACTTGACTTTTTCACTTAATGTTATTTCATTTGCACTTTCCTGAGAACAGAGTCTGCATATTTTTATTAATGGATGCTTAATTGTCCATTGATTTGATGTCTATTTTTATGGCATAGTTCCCTTTAGAACTTTTTGCCAATAAAATGTGAAAAGGGTGGTTGATGAGAGAGAAAGTCTCAAATCCCTAGCAGGACCCTTGAATTATTATCACCAAAAAAGAGGTGCTATATCATTTGGAAAACTGCCCTTGGCTTTGAAACCAGAGTAACCAATGAGTTAACAGGACTAAAAATGGCAGCTGCAGCTTTTACCTGGACCTCTTTTCCTTTGTTTTTAAATTTCCCTGCCTCTCCTTCCTGTTCAGGGCGGTGGATTTGAGGCTTGCTGTACTATCTCCTTGTTTGGCTGCCTCTCGAATAAACCCTTTCCATGTTGCACACTGGATGTCTCATTGATGGTCTTCGCTGTGCACTGGACAGACGAATTTGGTTTCTGTTACAGTCTGTTTTAAGCACATCTTTCCTGACTTCCAGCAGGTATTTACTGGATCCCTACTATGCACCCATGTTGCACTCGGTACTTCATCTACATTTCTTGAATTGTAGCATCATGGAAATTTCACAGAGAAATAGAATGGGTGGAGGTCATCTGAGTCCAGGCAGCCTACCAACCAGCTCCCCTGCCACAACCAAATAGCCCCAATTTGAAGACCAGACTCTGACCCTTTTACCATGAATGTCAAAGGAAAGGTAAAAATTATAGATTTCCATTGGGCGGGAGCAAGACGGACATCAAGCATTATCTTCTCATGGCTATGGGCAGGTTCTTCCCAGAACCAGGGATTTCTCTGGGCATGTAGAAAAGATTCCATCCTCTCTCAACTCGCTTCCTTTGCAACAGTCACTCAAGAGTCTACAACAATTCTCTCTTTCTTCCCCTGGATTGCTTCTCCTTTTTGGCAGCCAATCAGAATCTGAATACAGAGCTATGGACTGTGGCTCTTGTTTGTCCTACAAGTCACTCCCTTCAATTTATAGGTAAGGAGATAGGATCATAGAGAGAATATAATTTGCTACAGAGCACACAGCATCAGCTAGCTCTGTATATGATGAGACTGGGGGAAACTTCTAAAATGGATGGCTAGGTAAGGTACCCATATGCACCTGTTAGTATGTATTTCTACTTTTACATTTTCACATCTGGCAATATCTGGCCTGTATTCTAAGATTCTCTGAACTTCCCAGCTGCCAGTTAATTCTCTACCAAACAAATCTCATCTGTACTTCTTTTGTGATACTTACCACTTTTTTGCTGTGTTATGATTACTTTTTGTCTCTGTAATCTCTAACCCTAGATTCCAAATTCCTTGAGGAAGGGGTCCATGTCTTAGGTGTACATTCCCTAGAGAGCCTCATAAAACAGCCTAGCTAATGTTGATTGAAGGACAGTACCTGTAACTTTTCTTCTTGAAAGCCTCAAAATGTTTTTGTAGAACAAAATAAAATAGAGGTTTAGGATATTGGCTCATCATATTACATCAGTTAAGGCATTGAAGTCTTTGGGTTCTGAACTGGGATGACAGTTCCACGTGCAGTTGCCATATGGTGTCCGGCAAACTATTTAACTCTCTACCTCGATGATCTAATCTGAACATTGGAGGAAGTAACCCCTGCCTGATAGTTGTTTAACTGTTCTAGATGAAGTAATACATGTAAAACAATCAGCACAGCTGTTTGCAGATGGTATTTACTTATTAAGTGATATTTCTCATGATTAGGGAGTGGTAGTATGAATAATGTGATTTACAGGCAAAGAGCATTAGGATCAGATGACTGAAACACAGAAAAAAAGAAAAGAAAGTGAATGGCTCCTATTCTAACTTGCCTGCTCTACCCTATACTGGCCAATCCCTTCGATTCCGATTCCACTCTAGAAATTAACACCTTAATGCTGATGATGGTATTTACTAAAACAGTGCGAGAACCAAGAGATAGGTTGGTCACTTGAGAGGAGGGCAGCTAGCTCTCTTTTTCTCTCCCCTCCCCTCCCTTCCCCTCCCTTCCCCTCCCTTCCCCTCC
>LNAC01000294.1:397877-442846 GCA_002007465.1 Ailurus styani | reverse complement strand
CCCCTCCCTTCCCCTCCCTTCCCTTCCCTTCCCCTCCCCTCCCCTTTTTTCTAGTACCTAAAAGGAGTACCACCTGGTATATACTACCATGGACAGAGGTCCAAACTGCTGGAAAACTCTAAGAAGTCAAGCTGGACAGCAGAGTTTTTCCCTTTCTCTCTCTCTTTTTAAGTGTTAGAAAACAGACTGGCTGCTTAATGATAAATGAGCAGGCCCCTCCTCACTCCAGTGTGAGAAAGCATACGTTTAATCCTAAAAATACAGGCAAAATTACCAAAGTGAAAATGTATTCCCTGGAGGAATAGAGATAAGAATGCTGATACTTACTGAAGTGCCGTTGCTTGTGGGTTTGTGAGGCTGATGGAATACCGATGTTTACATTAAGAACAGCTTGCAATTGTATGGGAAACAAATGCTTACCCTTGCATTACTGAAATGAAGACATATGCAGTAAAAATGCTCTGCATGAGAACATACAGACACATAGCAATTATTGTCACTGTGAGAGTTTAACTGCACGATTATGAAATTCTAAGTTTTAATAGACAATGAGAGTAGGAAGAGTTGTCATTATTTAAACTGCAATAGGCAATAATAATAGATACTAAAACATGAGAGTAAAAAGATTCCAATTTAGCTGGCATAAATGCTACAAAATCTTCTATTATAAAACAATTTTTTTCAAAGCAATACTGATATTTTTATACAAAATTTAAAGTCATCCTAACAACTTATGATGGAAGAAAGGAAAGGAATAGAAACCCAAGATCCTCGAATCCTGAACTCCTCTCCCTCATCTTTTTCATTCTCTCTGGAGAGGTTCCTCGGTGATCTGCAGACAGAAAACAAAGTCACATGGCTTATTACCAGGACTGTTTTATTCCAAACCCAGTGTAACTCCTTGTGATTTCATTTATCCAGATTTGAGGTAGAATGTCTTCTTAACCTTAGCATCAGCAAGATTTTTATAGGAGCTGGGGCATACATAGTTTTCTGTAAACATCTTAAGGTAAACATGATAAAAAACATATTTACAGCTTAATTATTACTGTTTTGTATCAGCATAATGGATAATATAGTTTTCCATCTTTCACCAAAGTTCTAGTACGTGGGTGCCTGGCTCTATGATGAATATGCCTTGAGCTGCCAGTCATGTTTCACATCTACTTCGTTTATGTTCTCAATTTTTGGACAAAATAAAAATAGAATATCTTAATTTACAACTATAGGTCAGCAGAAATGGGAGCAAGTGTTTGGTGACTCTTTCAGATAATTATGGATATTAGGATCAGTGAAGAGCCTGGCAAGATGGGGAAAGAGTTCACTGAAGGTTACTTTCAAATTTCTGGCACATACTAGCAGGGAATATCATGTCCCAAACCGGAAAGCTAAATGTTTTAACTTGAGAAACAGCAGGAAGCAGAGTAATAATCTACTCTCTGGCTGCTTTAATTCTTTTTAAATTATTAAATATTATCTATATTTCTAAGCTTTAGAAACCTAATGTCATGAGTTGCAATGTTTCACAGGATCTTAAGTTTGGGCAAGGGTTAAAGATAGATAAATACATTGACCTCTAGTTTGGTAGATAAGATTAGATAGAGGAGATTAGACAGATGAGCTAATCCCCTCCTTTATGTGCATTCTGTGGTTGCTTTAATTCTTAATGTATTTATAGTCTTCTGCTCTGGCATTTGGATGTATTTAAAAAAAATGCTCAGTTATATATTTTATTGATTTGTTTTTCTGCTGGGAGAAAAAGGATAATCACATTTTGGGAAAGGTCCAAATTCCTGATGACAAGGCTGGCTTCACCATAATTCAGTCTTCTTAATAAAGGTGATATATTTTCCTAAACATTAAAAATTCTATTTCATCTCTTGGATGATAGATTTAAGGTATTCAGGTATTGACTAGAATGTTGAAACATTCCATTTGAGCAAGTCACTTAAAATTGTAGTGATGGTCTTTGCTGATTTGAACAGTGCCATGAGAAAAAAGTTGTATTTCATACCGTATTCAACCACTCAGGTGTAAGCACCTTTCCTCTCAAGAGTCAGCAAACTTATGTAACCAGAGTCCTGTACTTGCTGCTTCCTTCTTTGAACAGCAGGCTGAAGAGACACATCCTCAGGCTTTCCAGTCAAATCACAGTCCCTGAAGGAAGATCTGGAGGTATGTTGCTGATGGCCACCTGTCCTCTATGAGTAAGCTGGCATGCGGACTGGCATCCAGGAGCCGTCTCTTCTATCCTTTTGGTAAATAAAGCCCTTCCTTGTGGCCCACGTAGCCGGTGCGTCTTCAATTCTGACCCCAATGTGCCATTTCCTGTCTACCTCATGACTTGCAAAAACAAGTGTTATCTATGAGAAATCTCTCTTCTGCAGTGTGTGTTTTTAGAGAAAAGCATAATAAGAAATTATTAGGTAATTTTCCTCATTTAAAGTACCTTTGCCAAAAGCCGATCTATACTCTGCTCAAAAAATGTTTCCATCTCCCTGTAAAGTGCAGCATCTCTTCCGCATGCCCATGGGATGCCGACGGCTCGATCACATCATATGCCATCAACGGTATGTAACATCTAAAAGGTGTTATTTAATAAGTTTGTCAAGAACTCATTCTGTTTCTTCTCCAAATAAAATATTGCTAATGACTTTGTCACTGGTTTTATATTCTTGGAAATAGAGGGACATGCCTATTTTTGCTAAATGTACTGAAGATTACTCATTTTGATGCCCGAGCAATTTAGATGCATGAGTGATATTATCTCATGTCTAACTTTAATGACAAAACTAATCAGTTTTCTATTCTAAAACATTATTTTGTGCTCATTTCAAGAAAATGTGATTGGTTTACCAAAGTGGTTGCTGTTCTGTTTTATTTTATTTTATTTTATTTTATTTTATTTTATTTTTTAAATTTTATTTTTATTATTTGCCCAAGGGGTACAGGTCTGTGAATCATCAGGCTTACATCTTTCACAGCATTCACCAAAGCACAAACCCTCCCCAATGTCGGGGCACGTGCACCCGAATGTTTATAGCAGCAATGTCCACAATAGCCAAACTATGTTTTATTTTATTTTTTAAAGATTTTATCTATTTATTTGACACAGAGAGAGAGATTACAAGTAGGCAGAGAGAGAGAGAGGGAGAAGCAGGCTCCCCACTGAGCAGGGAGCCCAATTTGAGCCTCTATCCCAGGACCCTGAGATCATGACCTGAGCTGAAGACAGAGGCTTTAACCCACTGAACCACACAGGCGCCCATGCTGTTCTGTTTTAAAATGATGTGAAAATCTTATGGCTTCATGCCACTAAATGACTGTTCCAGAGACAGCAAAACTTCAGACAGGGAGTAAATGGGTCATTTGTCCAGTAATTACTGATTTTCAGACATCCACTCTTTACTTCCTAGGTAGATTTTTCTTTTTTCAGATGCTTGTATAAAATTAGCACACCTTCAGATTCATTAAAGTTGTAGTTGCATTACTTCTTAAATTACTACCTTAAGGTTTTCTACGACCCATTTTGAGCCACTCTTGAAAGACGTAATGCAATGTGGCAAAAATAATTAAAACTGTAAATTTTATTAAAATAAACATGGAAACAATGGGAAATATTCTTTAAACAAATTGTGCACTCTTAATCGAGATGCATAACCAACTTTGCCTTTTTAGAGTACATTGCGCAGAGACTGGAAATATAATTTGAAGGATGTTAACATGATTTCTGAGAAAAATAATTGCCAACATATGGAAAGTATATTGTTTCATCTGTTTTCCTTTGAAACTGCCAACTTGATAGATCTAAATAACTAAAGGCCACCAGTGGTCCAAGGGTCATATTTTGTGCTGCTTTAAGTCCACCATGGGGAGGAAAGGTGAGAAAAGCCAGCCAAGGGCAGGAATTTCTAAGCTCTGGAGCAGAGCTGGCTGGAGGTGTACCAGGGACTGGGCCAGGCAACAGTCAGTTGGTTCCTTCCAGGTCGGGAGGAGTGTTTGGTACAGACATTGCTTAGAGTTGCTGGTGTGCATTGGTAATAAACAGATTTTAAGTTGTTCTATTATTGCTTTCGAATTTTCTGCCTGTGATGTGCACCTGCATGTGCCTCAGAGCACTGTCACCTCCAGCACTTGGTAAAGCCACTTAGGCTGGTGGAATAGAAGCTTGCCAGATGAAGTAGGATGGGGAGAACACTAAGACAGGAGTAATCCTAGGTCTTTCTTACTTTGGCAGACTTGTAAATGGAGAGAGAGAGACTACCAAGAGGGAAAGCACACAAGTTTATATATGTAAGTACATACCTACATTCATCCCTGTCTTAATTTCTCCACTATTTTTCCTTTTTGAGCAGTGGGATGGGGCATCAGGGCCTGAAGAGTCCAGGAGAAGAGAGAAAGCAGGGAGGACCCTGGAGATTTTCTGCAAGACAGCTGGAGGAAGTCCTGTATACTCTGAATTCAACGTGATTCCCAAACAGAGTGCAAGCACTGATTCATTTTTCACATGATTTTAGAGATGCAATGCCAACGTTGCTAAAGTTTATGGTGGTGAGGATGTGCTTAGTCAACACAGTGTATCAAAATACTGAGCTTAAATGAAATGGGAATTCAGAATGCCAGTGTTAAAACGTGGGGCAAGGTTGTGTATCTAGGAAGAGTAGCCATTTTAAACATGGGTTCAGAGAATCACGGATACACCCCACCTGTCTTATCACGTTACCCCTTGTGCCTAACGCAGTGAATCTGGCCAGTACAATTAGTGGACGGCTCACAATGCACTACAAATCCAACTCATAGAATTCTCATTTAAAAAAAAAGATTTATTTATTTATTTGAGAGAGAGAGAGAGGGAGCAAGTGAGCACACAGAGGGAGAGGGAGAAGCAGACTCCCCACCAAGAAGGGAGCCAGACTAAGGGCTTGATTCCAGGACCCTGGATCATGACCTGAGCCAAAGGCAGATGCTTAGCAGCCTGAGCCACCTGGGCACCCCTAGAGTTCTCATTTTTAAAAAGCTTTTTATATCCAGTCATTCCACATTAGGTTTTCCTAAGTGAGGCACTTTCATACACTCGGAGCTTTCGCCAGTAAGTGAAGCTAAAACAACCTGCACTTTCTGTATTTTCTTGGGAAAAACTGCTGACCTGGGCATTTGCTCAGTGATTAATGGGCAGGTGTTCCGCCTCCTCTGTGGAAGTTCTCCAACCCTGTGGTGATCAGACATTAATTCAAAGCTTTTGAATTCCAAGTATCATCTCCCCATCAGTGCTCCGTTTTAGTTAAGGAAATTCAACTTATTCAATAAATATTCACCGAGTGTCAATTATGAGCCAAATCCTAGTCTAGCAACTGGAATTATGAAAACGTATTGCACAGTCTTTGTAATAGATGTATACAACTTGCTATATTAGGAGGGAAAAATCTACCAGTGTAAGGAGAACAGAATAAACAAAAGCTACTAGAGGGAGGTCTGGTATGAGGGGTTGCGTCACTTTCTAGCTTGGGTCATTTTGGTGAGCAACCTGTGACCACCTTTATAAATACGCAGGAAAGTTTAACAACTTTTATGAGGCTTTTAAATAAGAGAATAGTGGTTGGGAGTTACAGGGTCTTAATGAATTACTTTCCCTCCCTCCTCCTTTCTCCTTCTTTCCCTTCCTTGCTATAAACATATTGTAGGCAGGGACTGAGTCTCACTGTCACTGTGTTCTGTGTATCTACCCTAGTGGTTTGCCTGAATTATGTTCAATAAAAATAAACGTGGGTGGACTAGTTCACTAACTATGCTTAGGGAAGGGCCAAAAATGACCAAAAAATAAAAAAAATTAAAAAATAAAAAGCTGACACAAGCACTATTGGCAAAAGGCATGTAATCAGGTACTCAGCCTCACTGAAGGCACTTAAGCAGATGGAAAAAGATGGATTCAACAGAAGTACAAGACGACTGTACGTTATCAGCGTGAGTTAGAATTATCCACTCTTCTCCTGTCTGTGTTTGGCCAGCTGGTACTACTGAGAGCACACTAATAATGTGTAATCAGAAACGACATTTTACAGCAGCTCTCCAATTTGAAGCGTGTGCTCTGCCACATTTGTCAGTGATACTCTCTACCTCTCTTAATCCCAGTCTCCTTCTCTTGAGGTTCTAAGTGAGTCTCAGTCATTTAAAGTGAGATTTCCTAATGTCACCAGATTATCCAAATAGAAGAATTTGCAAAAGTTAGAAAGAGAAAGTTTTAACTCAACATTTTTATCATTTTTTTAAAAAAAATCTATGATACCAAATAGTAAATGTGGTCAATTTTACCTCCAGAATAAACTCGTTACAAGTATTTACAGACCAGATTTTTTCAGTGTTGTTCAAGGGACAAGAGTCTTCAGACTTAGTCTAAGAGGATGTTATCTTTCCTCTTGGCAAACATGACAACCACCCCAAACCCACGCCCTCCTGGAGCACCCACAGGAATCCTTATGAAAAACCCATCAAAGCAACTCCAAACAGAAAGGCAGACTGTAGTTAATCTCTCTTCCATTAGACTAGTATCCTAAAATTTTTGAGCCATTATTTAACTCTTTCAAGTTGCATTTTTTACAAAGCTGTATAAGCTGTTCAAAAAATCTGTACTAACAAGAACAGGGCCTGAAATCTACTGCTTTTGGGGGGCAGCATTCAGCTTTTTGTATTCGGTCTGCAATCCTATCCCAAACCTGGATAGACTCTCCAACACCCACCAGATCACTGGGTTAGAACCTTGGGGTAACATCCTTGCTTCTCCCCGGCCCCCCAATACACACACCTTTACTCCAGTTCTGACCTTGACAGTGCTCAGTTCCCTTGGCCAGCCATCCAGCACTCCCCTTGCCCAGCTGCTGTGAATTATTTATCTATTGGTATTCCTGACCAGAATGTAAATTCTTTGGAGGGCAGAGACCATGTCTCATTCACCTTTATATTCCCTAATTGCCCCTACACAGAGATTTTGAAATATGATAAGCATTTGCTAAATAAATATTCAATAAAGTAGGTCAAATCGTTTACTGTGAGCGAACATCAGATTCCCAATTACACAGTCGAGTGTTCATTGTCAACTACTTTGCCATTCCAAAATTTATCCTAATTCAAGTTGGTATTATGGTTTGAAAAACATTCAGTGTAAAAACTAACCTGAGACTGTATGTACATATATATATGTTCAAATTGACTTCAAAGGGAAAATATTTTTAAAGAATTTGGCATTTGCAATCTGTACTAACAAGATAACATTAAACTGCTGTAAGCAAATTTCATTAGGTAGAAGTAAATCCCTAATTAGTTTAACACTGCAACATGTTAAACAAATTATAATATTTATATTGTCAGATAATATCATACTGAAGAAAAATTACCCATGTTATTCAGATAAAAGTACAGCACGTATTATTCAACTTCAGATATCCAAGATATGAGAGCTGAAATATTCCTTAGCATTAAACTAGCAGAGGAATCAGAAATTCATGTGATTGCGCGGAGGCCAGGCCGGAGACCTAAATGCTTCTCAGTGGGTCCATGGGGTGTGAGGGGAGAAGCAGGGCCTCCTTCTCTAAAGGGAAGAGCTGTTGGCAGCTCCAGGTTATGGCTGGAGATAAGGGCTTAGTATTATCCTAAAAGAAGAAGTATTGCATGGAGCACTGGTTGTGGTGCTTAAACAATGAATCTTGGATCGCTGAAAAATAAATAAATAAATAAATAAAAACAAGAGAGGTTGCAAGCTTACGTATTTATGGGAAATACTTTGAGTTTTTAGTTGCTTCAGACTTGTGGAGGGCAGGGGTAAAAATCAAGTGTGGGTTAAGGAAAACCTATCTATTGGCCAGACTTAATTCTATAGGTTGTCAATTCCTAGATAAACCCACAAGACCTTTTTTTTTTAACCACAAGACCTTTAAAGTGCCTTCTGATTCTGAGATTTTGATCCTATTGCTTAGTACATAATTTAATTAGCAAAAATTCTTCCTTCCTTTCTTTTTTTTTTTTAAGATTTTATTTATTCATTTGACACAGAGAAGATTACAAGTAGGCAGAGAGGCAGGCAGAGAGAGAGGAGAGAGGAGGAAGCAGGCTCCCTGCTGAGCAGAGAGCCCGATGTGGGCCTCGATCCCAGGACCCTGGGATCATGACCTGAGCCGAAGGCAGTGGCTTTAACCCACTGAGCCACCCAGGTGCCCCTCTTCCTTACTTTCTGACAGATGTTGTCTATCTTGTTCTTTACTGAAATTATCAAGACATTATGGAAATAATACCTTATAAGCTTAAAAAAAAGATATTCCCAGAGAACAACTGATGGGCTTAAGTATGTGAAAACTGCCAAATCTCAAGACCTTCATGGAGTCACTCACAGATTTTCATTTTGATTTGTTGTGTCTTTTCTGGGCTAGGTCAATTTGTTGTGAATGTTCAATGATATTTGAGGGAAAAAAACCCTTGAAAAGGTATCCCTATTATTTAGCACTCACATGGTCTTTGGATTTTTGTCAGAGCTGTCACACTTATGGGCATGCACCTGAAGAAATCTTGTGGCTTTGACCCAAGAATCATTCATTTGTTGGGACTCATTTGTCTCTCCACACTTACATTGATCACACTATCAGTAAAAGCAAAGTTCAAAGAGCAACTGATGACTTTTAAATGCAGTTATATTCTGAAGCCAACCTAACATCTTACCATTTGATAACTGTTACTCTTTGAACATATATGTAAAGTAATAGCAAGTGTTTTCTCTGACATCTTGGGAAGTTCATATGCCAGAATCTGGAAAGCAAGTCTGAGGCTAGAGCTGATAGCATGAATTAGCTTGAGCGTTATGAATGATTTGACTAGTCGAGTTAGCTTGGAAAATAGCTAGATGTCAAAAATGTCTTCAGTCTTCCTTCAAATTCTTCAAATCATGCTTCTTGACATCTCTCTTACAATGCGGCCGCCTGTCAGAGCGATTCCATACTTTCCATACTTTCCACTGAATCAGTGTGATTCAGGAACTACATAATTCAGCATTTGCAGTCAACAGTCCCTGGGGACCTACTGGCAGAAGTCTCTTCCCTAGGCACCGAGGAGAATGAACTGGATAGGACATCTGTCCTCCAGCGTCTCAGACAATGATGGGAGATTTCTGGAATGGAACATAAGGCCCTTGATGGCTTCACCCTTCTTCATTCAAGATGCCTACCATGTGCTTGACTGTGGTGAAAACAGTCATGCCTTTGCCTTTATAGGACATAAAATGTCTCATAAATTTAGATAAATAATACATTCTAGCATACAGGAAACTAAACAAATCACAGAGTCCTTTTCAGTTCTATAAAGAGTTACAAAGAAAGGCCTCATCTCCTGTCATTACCCCTTTAAATTTTATGTTCTGTCACACAAGAACTGCAGATCAGTCTCTGAACACAACCCATCGTTTCATGTCTTGGTTTCTTTCCATATGTTAGTCTCACTGCTAGGAGTCCCCTTACTTGCCACTCGTCTGCTTGGCAACTCTCATGCACCTTTTCAAAGCCACCTGTGTCTGTCAGCATCTCTTGCCCTCCCCAATCTCTCAGTGCTCCCAAGTCCGTCTCTCCTGTCAGCTGCTGCAGTGGCCCTGTGGGCTTTGGCCCCCTTCATGCAGGTGCAGTCTGCCAGTGCCTTGCCTCCAGTCCCCACTTGCACCCCTCGCTTCCAAGTGCAGTGTCCATATATGAAGAATCCAGAAGTGCCACACATGTTGAACAAACCTTGGGTGATCTTGAAGCACTTTGCCCAGCTCCTCGGGGGATCTTCTGAGGAAAAAGGAAAGGAGATGGAAAAGGGAGGGAAGAGGCAGGCAGAAGGGGAAAAGGGGAGGAAGAAAGAGTTATGCACACAAATGAGAGTAAGGCAAGGTGGCTGGATGTACACTAAGCATTGAGAAAAGAAATCAAAGTGCGATAACATGAATCCAATGTGATAACAGTTAGCCAAACACCACAGTAAAAGAAAAGTGACAATTAGTAATTAGTAAATGTAATTGATCAGCTACAAATTCTCATTCTAAGAGAAAAGCTATCATCCAATTGGGTGTGCGTCTAGTATGATGGAAGGGTCAGAGAACGGGGTGGCGGGTATAAGATGACCAGTTTTGGGATTTGCACAAAGTGGAAAAATTCCTAGTTCTACTTCCCTGGGAGCTGTTGCAGAGATAGCACCGTGGTAGAAGGTATGAGCAAGGGGGGAGGCATGGAGTTGAGTAGAGTTACTTAAGACTTAATCTCAAGTGAGATCACAGTGCTGTAAACTGGGGCACATGCTTCATAATGGCCAGTAATTCAATATGAATTCAGATGTTTTTACTCTCTTGGTAAAAAAAAAAAATTCTTCTCCTTGTATTTTTCAGATTTTGATTTTTTTTACATTTAAAAAATAACTTGACTGTTTTAGCTCTGAGCATCTACAGTGAGTGAAAAAGCTGTGAATTTTTTAAGTAATAAATGTCCAACATATGGAGGAGCCTCTGGCACTGATTCTCAAACATTATTGACACAATAAACGCCAACGAGCTTGTGAACATTCTGATTTCTGAGCCCTAGACTTTTCCTTTTGAATGAGAATTTCTGGGAGTATGAGCAAGAAATCTGTATTGTTAATGTGTACTGCATATTGTGATGGTATAATCTGAATCCTTGAAATTTTGAGAAACATTGGTTTAAATAAATGAGCAAAATTAGTGTTAATCAAAAGTATACCTGTGTGTCTCTGTATGCATATATGAGTCTGCTGAAAATAAATGTGTAAAGACCAACAGCTGATAATTTTTACTGTTTGCCATACTTAGTCAAGGAAAGCAAAATACCTCTTATTCCAAATAAGTGAAATAATCTCCTTTGACTAACATTAAAAAATAGCTATTTGTTTTAAAATATTAGTCTAATCTGAAGGAGTGTAAATCTGAAAAAATCTTTAATTTTAAAATAAAAATTGATCAGCTTGTTGCAAGAGAAACAGTTGAAGTAATAAAAACTTCCAAAAGCATCATGAAAAAAAAAGATAAGCATAGAGTAAGTTTTTTTTATTCTGTTTGCTGTTTTAACTGTGAAAAGTTTTGTATTGTGTTCTTTATTTTATTTTTTTTAAGATTTTATTTATTTATTTGACAGAGAGAGATCACAAGTAGGCAGAGGCAGGCAGAGAGAGAGAGGAGGAAGCAGGCTCCCTGCTGAGCAGGGAGCCCGATGCAGGACTCGATCCCAGGACCCTGAGATCATGACCTGAGCCGAAGGCAGAGGCTTTAACTCACTGAGCCACCCAGGCATCCTGTGTTCTTTAAATATCCTAAAATTCTCCAGTCTGTGAGGTCCCAAATCAGGTTATCAAAGATCTCTATTACATCTGCCAGAAGGCCAGATTTGAAGAAACCTGCCCTTCCCAAGGCATTCTGAAAACGCCCAGGAAGTACTTAGGAGTTCCCACTCCAACCAGGTTGTTGTCTGCCACTCCGGTCACCAGTCACCTGTCCCCTGTTCTTACTCTGGAGCTCTGCTTCTTACAGTCCGAGAAAAGTTGTTCAGAACATGGCTGCTTCCTAGCACCACTTCAGCCAGACCAACTAGAGCTGAGACCACACTAGAGCAATTAGAGAACTTTACTCAAGTCTTGTCAATAACTGGGGGAAATTACATCACAGATAGTTTATACACCCATATGCTGCTCTTAGAGAGACCCTATAGTCCGAAGACCCTCATTACTGATCCCCTACTATGCAATTTCTTGTTTAGCTGTCTGTGGTCTTGCTGTTTTAAAGGTCAGCCAGAAATTTATTTTCTTATTGTTCTGAAGGCTGGAAGTCTGAGATTAGGATGCCAGCATGGCTGGATTGAGGTGAGGACCTTGTTCTTGGCTTGCAGACACCTGCCTTCCTGCTGTGTCTTTACATGGTCTTTCCTCCGTGCACAATGAAAAGGGAGAGAAAGATTTTTTCCTCTCTCTCTTTTTATGAGATCACTAATCTCATCGTGAAGGCCCTATTCTCACGACCTATTCTCACCCTAATTACCTCCCATAGGACCCTTATTCCAATACCAGTACATTGGGTGTTAGGGCTTGGATATATGAATTTTGAGGGGACACAAATATTGAGTCCATAATGTGCCCCAGTCCAACAAGGCTGCCAGACACTCTGGTTAGCATTTTAGCCTTTGAGCAGCTGCTGTGTGGTTGGTCTCCCCACACACGCAAAACTTGGCAGTCATCAAATGCCTCAGTGGAACTATGTGTCGGGCTTCTCCAAAGTTTCTTTTTCTCCATCATCAGGACCTCTCATATCATGGTTGCTTTTATTGCTCCCTGGTGCTTTGTAACATCTGTGGTTGTGTATTTTATTCAGTTTTTATAGTTGTTTTAAGCAGGAAAGGACTTTATTTTTAGTCTGATAGAAGCCACTCCTTTTTATCTGTAAGCAGTAGTACACTGTTTTCTGAATTGAATGGGTGAGAAAGAATATACAAACTCAAGAGAGACATTCTTTTTGGGAATAAGATTACACGATTGGCAGAGCTACTCTGTGTTCTCTAGGAATTCAAAAGTAGATAATGTTGATTCCTTTCTCATTCACTTTTAATTTCATTTCATTTGGGAGCTATTTGATCAGTAAAATTCTACTTATCCAAACTATACATTTATTCTCAATTCTATTTTACTGAATGTCCTGTAGACAGAAAAAGGGGGTTGAAAAATAAATTTAAACTACAATGTGAAAGATAACACTCATTTCATATTGTCACTATGAAGCAAGGAAAAAACAAGAAATATATCAGTTGTGAGTACCAAGACCACAGATATTGGAGTTTAGAGTCTTTTTTCCACATTGGCATTTTCCTGTTTCTGCAAAACCAGGACTCTACAGTGAAAGAGAGAGAGAGAGAGAGAGAGAGAGAGAGAGAGAGAGAGAGAGAGAGAGAGAAATAGATAGATAAAATATAACGAGAGATATGAACTGAACCATAAAAAGAATATGTTTCAAATTTCAATTCATTAACCACCAAGTATGGAAATTTACAAAATTTTGAAGATAATGTCTTTTTTAGCTAATTAATAATCTCATTAATTTAAATGTCAAACCACTCTCAGCATAATATCGGAGAGTTCCAAAATGTATATCCAGTCCCAATATGCAACCTACAAGAAATGAACCATTATGTTTTATTACTCTTACATGTCAGTTTCATGTGTTACTATGCTATTTCTCACTAGACTTCAACAAATCACTGTCACCTACACAGCATTAAGATAATTTCATATTGAAGATAAGTAGCAAGAGCAAAACTACTTAGCACTTGACTAATGCTTTACATGGATTAATCCGCACTCGGCAAGTATTATCTTGTTCTCATTTAACAATTGGGAAAATGGAGACAAAGAAAGATTAACTCTGTAGAGCAGAATTAGCACAGTAGCTTAAAGAAGAAATTTGTCTGGATAATCATCCCACCTCTTGGATGCACTTTCTAGGCCAAAGCTAAACCGAATTAGCAAACCAAACCAACCAATGATGTAAATAAACAAACAAAATATGCATCTTTAAAAAAGATATATAGATATTTTTAAAAAAAATCTGACAAAGAGGGGCTGGAAAAAAATGTTATTTTTAAGATGCAGATTATTTCTGCTTTGTAAAGGATGGAGGCTTGAACTTCCATGGAGAGGATCTCCTTAGTTGTGGGGCGGGGGTGGGTTGAGAACCCACCACTAGACAGGACAGGAATTATTATGCATTTTTATGGGGTAAGACTTTTCATGTGTAGTTTAGTAATCCAAATACTGATGCTTCAGGTCAAGAAATTGAGGTTTTGTCTAGTAATATAAATTAAATTAATTTTTTTAGGTTGTTGTCGTTCTAAATTATGTAAATTTGATTTTGCTCATGTATTATTGCTGGTCTTGGTATATGTGAATGCTATTATTCAAATTGTTGCTCACAGGAGACCATCTCAAAAGACTTAGAAGGATGTGTGGGCCTAGTCATAGCATCATATTGGAAAGGAGTCTTGGAATGGAAGTGTTCTGTGGCTGAGCCTAATTGAAGGACTAAAGACAGATGGTGTTGTTCAAAATTAAATAAACTAGACAAGCCATAAGAGACTCCTAATCTCGCAAAGCAAACTGAGGGTTACTGGGGGGCGGGAGGGTAGGGATAGTGTGGATGGGTTATGGACATTGGGGAGGGTTTGTGCTTTGGTGAATGCTGTGAAAGGTATAAACCTGATGATTCATAGACCTGTAGCCCTGGGGTAAATAATAATAAAAAAAATTAAATAAGCTGCACTTTGAGAATTATACTGACGGTGAACAAGTGTATTTGAGACATATATTGATAAATATTACAGGAATTATAAGATATCTTATTGTCTGATTTATTTGGGGTCAAAAGGGCTAAAAGCATGGGAAATGTATATAAAGTTGGGTTTTCCTCTCAAGGGAAATTACTTCCCCAATGATAGTCATCCTGGGTGAGGGAAGAAAGACTGGGTGATGGGATTAAGTTGAGGGAGGGGGGAAAACTATTTTCTTTCTGGGCTTCAAGGAGATGGGACTAGTATTCTGGAGAAGGGTATATGATTATGGAGACTCCCACTGGGGAAAGCAGGCTGCCTCCTATCACAACTATTTATTGTTAGGTGGAATAAAATAGAGGGAAAAATGGATAAATTAAATGAAAAGATGAATAATTTCTTTGAAACACAGAGGAAAAAAGAAAAATGTAAAATAAAGACTGTAAGAGAAATGTGGGACACAGTCACAAAGTATGACCTACATGTAGTTGCTGTCTCAGGAAAAAAGAGAGAATGGGGTAAATAATATTTGAAGAGATAATAGATTATGTCAAACAGTTTTTTTAATTGATGAAAGATATTGATCCACAGATCAAAGATAACCTACAGATTCCAAACAGGATTAAAAAAAACCCCATCTATACCCTCCTCCATACATTATTCCATAAGGCAAGTCTCAATAAAATACAAAAGTTTAAGATTAATTAGAGTATATTTTTAGACAAGAGTAGAATTAAGTTATATATAAGTGTTTCCCAATTACTTGGAAATCAGGTCATATATATTTAAATAATTCCTAGTTTAAAGATAACATCTGAATGGAAATTAGAAAATTTTTTTAAGTGAGTTATAATGAAAATATGATATATCAAAACTTGTGTGACAATGTTAAAACAATGTTTAAAGAGAAATTTATGGTTCTTGATGCATATATTAGAAAAAGATTAAAAATAATTTTTTAACTTGATAAGCTAGAAAAAGAATAGCAAATCATACCGAAACAAAATAGAAGGAAGGAAATGATAAAGATAACAGAGGTAATTAATGAAATAGAACGCAGATGCACAATAGGAAAAATAAAAGCCAAAAGTTATTTGAAACATGAATGCAATTGATAAACTTCTAGTAAGACTGATCAAGAGAAAGACAGAAAATACAGGTTACTGTTATTAGGAATAAAAAATGAGGACATAGCTATAAATCATACGATATAAAACTTAGTAAAAATATTTTGAACGACTTTATGCTAGTTTGACTATTTCATTGAAATAGACAAATTCCTTGAAAAATAGAACTTATCAAAATTGACACAAGAAAAAGGAGAACATCTGAATTCTCCTATCTATCAAGGAAACTAAGTCCATTTTCAAAAGGCTTCCCACAAAGAAGACTACTAAGCCTGATGGTTTCTTTGATAAATCTGCCAAACATTAATGACAGAAATAACAACAACCCAACTCAATATCTTCCAGAGAACTGAAAAAGAGGGGACATTTCCTAACTCCTTTTATTGCAAGGAAATTACAATAAAGGAAATGAGCAGGCTAATCTCTCTTATAAATATAGAAACAAAAATCTTAAGTAAATCCTCAGCAAATTGAATAAAAAAGATAATTATAACCTAGTAGGATTTATTTCGGGAATGCAAGGGTAGTTTAACAATAGAAAACCAACCAGTGCAATTTACTACATTAATACGATCACAGAAGGAGATTTTAATACAACATTTTCAGAAATAGATAGCTCATGAAGAAAAAAATAGAACATGTAGTAATATGAATAATGCATTTAATTAGCTTGATCCAGTACCTACACAGAACTTAGGATCAGAGGACCTAAATTATTTTCAAGCATGCACAAAAAACATTTCCCCAAATGAACCTTCAATAATGGCGCAATGGGACGCCCAACAGACTCCAAAGAACTGGTATCAAACAGAGCACGTTCAGTTACCAAAACCAATTAAATAAGAATTAATTGAAAAGATTTCAAAAATAAATTTATTTGAAAGCAAGGGAACACTTAACAGATCATAAGTTAAAGAGATAATCATAATTGAAAACACAAAATATTTTGTTTTGAAGAAAACAAAGGAATTATATATAAAATTGTGTGATGTTGCATTTATTTAAACAGAATAATGAAAACAAATGGGATAAGGTTTCAAGTCAAGAGTTGGAATAGAAAAAATCAGAGCAAACAGAAGAAATATAGGAGAAGGATGCATCAGAAGTTAGTGAAACAAAAAATGAAAGAGAAATTATCAAAAGTAAAAATCTCATTATTTGAATAATAATATAACTATGATGAAATTAATTGAGAAAAGGAAGAAAATCACAAATAAATGGTGAAAGGCCTAGGAAAGGGAAAATATTACAAATAGTGTTGAATTTTTAAGATACACCAAAAGAATACTATAAGCAATTTTTGCCAATAAACTAAACAATGTGAATAAGGTGGAAACTATAATTAAAAAGAGAAACCCCAAACCCCCCAAAACCAAAGAAGATGCTTAAAAACTAACAGAATGAAAACTTTAAAAAAAAGGATTAATAGTAAAAAGTTATGACAACAGAAGGCAGTTTTATAGGTGAATTTCTCCAAAAATAAATGGAAATAAATAATCTCTTTAATATGCAAGCTGTTTCAGAGAATAGAAAAAAGAGGTAAGTTACCTAACTCATTTTTAAGACTATAATTAGTCTAATATTACTAATAACATAAATGCACAAGTTATAGATGATATCATACAAATAATTGAGTCCAGTACTACACACACATATGTATCTGAACAAATAAGATTTATTCTGAGGAACAACAATTCAGCATTAAGATTTTATTAATGCAGTTTATAAGGTAACAGGTTTAGTGGGGCTGTGGGTAAAAAGGGAAATTCAGCTTTAGAAATAATATTTATTTTGTTTCTAAAAGGTTTGAAGCAATGACAAAACGTTACTCCATCGAGGTGATGAGCGTGTGTGCCTTTTTTTTATGTTTTCCCCGCACTTTTCTGATTTTGGAATTTTTCGTTTAATTCTCTACTAGATGCCAGCCAAGTTTTTCTATATTAGCAATAGATAAAATCATTTCTTACTGAAAAAAGCCCTGAAAACTAAAAACCAACCTCCTGCTCCTTTGATTTCTTCAGTTACAGTGGAGCTTTTGCCTTTGCTTAGAAAAAAATAAAAGCCCTCTGTGTTGCTGTGAGTAAGAAAATCAGATAAACCTCAAAGGTCATGATCCACGTTCTCTAAGGTTTCTTTGTTCTCCACTCCGTTCAGGGATCTGAACTGATGCCTTTCTGGCGGAAGAGCCTATTTTCCTCTGGGAAAGTGCTGCTTTACGTGGTGTGAAGACATCATCGGAGAGCAGAGTCCCTCCGGGGGTGGGCGGCGAGGTGCCCCAGCCCCCTGGCGGGCCAGCTCCCCGATGCGGTCTCTTTTAACGGAAGTATTTGATTCCATTAGAGGCCCCCGGCCTCAGAGAAAGCTGCCTGTGAGCCCGTGTCGGAGAGATGCATCTCCCCGTGATCTTCTTTCGTCCGACACACCATCTGTCTCTCTCCTTAGAGAGACACAGAGGAGAAACAGAGGTGGAATTTAATCACCTAGGTCTCTAGGCTCCTGAACCCCCAACTTGGGAGCTTCGGCTAAGCTCCCGAATCCCTTTGCTGTGGGGAGGGAGAAAAGAGTCATTTCTGCACTTAGCTGAAAATGTACTTTTTAAGAACGATCGGTTCTCCTTTCCGTCATTGTCATCGTTGTCATCGTCCACTTAAACTGAAAGGATGCTGTGGACGATGATGCTGATGTCAGCAAACACGGGAGTGCTGGACTCCTTCACATGTCCGGACTCGCCGGGTTTGTCGCCCGGGTTTCTACCCTGGACAGGAGTCGTCCTGAGAGGCTAGAATCGGGCAACGTGTGTGGACCCCTTAGCACAGTGCCTGACTCAGAGTCGGAGTTCAGTATATGGTCCCTACCCTGGCCTCATTCGGATCCTCTCTGATCAGGAGGAAGCCACAGAAGGTAGGAGAGAGGGCTTCCTCCAGGGTCACGGAGGGATTCTGGAGGAGACAGGTAGACTCTGAATTGTCTCCACTGTAGTTTTAGAAGGATCTGCGTGATGCGCCCTTCCATCCAAGTGAGAAGAAACCCTGCCTTGGGCCTTACAGTAGGGGTAGGCAAAGCTTTTTTTTGTAAAGGGCAAGATAGTGAATATTTGGGGCTTTGAGGGCCACTTAGAATCTTTATTACATATTCTTTGTATATATATATTTTTGCAGCCATTAAAAATACGAAAACCATCCTTAGCTCAACAATACAACATACAAGCGCAGGTCATGACTGGATTTGACCAGATAGATCACTCATCCTCACCACCAACCTGTGTGAGATTCTCTAGGGCTGAGGAGTGGCCAGAGGATGTTGTGTGAGGGGAGGGCTGAGGGCACAGCTGGGTATGATGGTTGATGTCCACATAAATGTTCCTGAAGCCACTGTGGTAGTGGGTGGACACGGGACGAGATGAGGTGGGGTGGGCTGTGGGGGTGGGCCATGGAGCCAGCTCTCCACAGGCTAGCTTATTCAGGTCCAGAACTCCAAAGTACCTAAGAATTTTACATTGAAAAGTAGACTTCATATAATGTGGGTATGTTTGTCAATGGAGTACAGATTCCTATCTTGTTGAATAGTCTGTTCACCTGAGTTGGGAATTGCTAAAAATTTAGGCAGAGGGTACATGGGCCTTTATTTGCATTCTTACTCAAGGCCCCACAAATGTGGAGAACAAATCTGCCCTAGAATATCCAGTGTTCTCTCTTTGGAAAAACAAACAAACAAACAAACAAACCTGAAAAAGCAAAACAGAAAAATACCGATTCCTAAGTATGTCCCTAATAAACCTGTTGATACGTAGTCCAAAAGTTTTCCTTTGCATGAATCACAGCCAACCAGAAAGGCCAAGAACTGAGCCAATCTCCAGGCTGTCTCACAAGTCCCACCTTGTTACAGACAGCTTATGGAGTCGGTATATCCTGATCCCCTAGCTCAGTGCATAAACGCAAATGCCTACAAATGTCTGGGTAGATGAAATGAAAGAGGCAGATCAAGTGCCAGAAAAAAAAACGAAACACTAAATAAAGGAAGCAAAGGCCCTTCTAAACAGGGCAGCCACCACTTACCTCCAGTGACTGCTGTAAGAAGAATGCTGGCCTGGTGCGGCCAAAGTTCCAATTTTCAAATAAAGTGGGAAATCTGAATTTATAGGTAAAATCTCCAAATTTAAAAAATTTGAATATTAATTTAAAGTCTTTTTAAAAATCTGTGTTGGTCAAGAAGACTGGTCTGCAGGACTGTATTTAGTCCATGGAAAGACAGTTTGCCACTTCTACCCTAATTCTTTTTGACACAATATGAGGTGTCCTTGGAGTGGAAACCCCTCTCTTACCCATTTCTCCAGCGTCACCTCCATGCGCATGCTCTGGGCACTATAGAAATAATGAAAAAGAGCACGTGATCATGAGTTAGGAGACCTGACCTCTGCGTCCTGAATTGCCTTCCCTATTCTGTGCGATTCGGAGCAAGCTGATTATCACAGTCCTTTGTTCCCTCAGCTGGGAGAATTAGCTAGATGATATTTTAGTTCCCTTCCAACTTGCATATTTTAGTTTCCTTTTTCTTTTTTCATTGTAATCAGAGATGTGGCTAAGTAAAATTTAAACTTGCTAAGCTTGCTTTCATAACACTGGACCACTACAAAGTTATTACAAACTCGTACTCTGTTTATCATATTTTCTCAGATCTATATATGGCAACAGAAATTTATTAGAACTGTGAGTTTTCGAGTCATTTGCAACACAGGACTATTTAAGTCAAGTGTCAATAGGAAGTATCACCTTTATGTTCTCGTTTCACATATATGAAATAATCTTTAATATAAACAGTCTGTAAGGCTCAGAAAACATTATCATTATCCTTTTTTTTTTCCTGGTGCGAAAATGCCTGAAGGCTACACAATGGGTAAATTACGACAGCATAGCTTACATTTTGTTTCCTGTGTTTTGTCCTTGAAAGTAACCCATGGACAGCACCTCCTGCTTTCTCTGCTTCTAGAATAGATTGTTTCAAGCAGTCCTGCAAGTGTAATGGGGTTGATTATATTTACAAAAATGTGGTAATGTGTCACAGAGGATGTTGCCACACTTCTATCAACAAAGGAGGAGACACAAAGTCCATTTTTAAAATTCTGAGCTAAGTGCCAGGAGATGTCAGAGAACAGCTTTGGAGGTAAGACATTTGGCAGATGTAGGCAAGGCCAGTCTCCATTAGTTACGAGTAATGTCACGAGTCAGTTTTTTTCCCCCAAGTCATCTTTTCTTTCAAAGCAAGTTATTGAGATATAATTTATATGGCATAAAATTATCCCATTTTAAATGTACACTTTAATAAATTTTAGTATATTCACAGAGTTGTAGAACCATCACCAAAATCTAATTTTAAAACACTTCCAGCAGCCTACAGAAAACCTCATGCCCGTTTACAGTTATTCCCACTCCCACCCCCAGTCCCAGGGCACCCACGAATCTACTTCTTGTCACTATGCATTTGCTTTTTCTTGACATGCTATATAAATGAAATCATATAATATATGTTCTTTTGTGTCTGGCTTCTTTCACTTAGCATAATGTTTTTGAGGTTAAGCCATTTGTACTACTTTGTTTCTTTTTCTTGCTGAATGGTGTTCATGGATACATTACCACATGTCATTTATCCATTCATCACTCAGTGGACAGTCAGGGGCTTTCCACTTGTTGGCTCGTGAGAATAATGATGCTATGAACATACGTGTCCAAATCTTTGTGTGAGAGAAGTCATTCTTGACTTGATAAGGAATGAAGTTTGGCAGCCAAGTTGCCTTTTTTTGTCATCACAGAATACACTTGAGGGAAATTGACATACATCCATGTACTATCCCTCTCACTCACTGGCACCCTGTTTGGCAAAACTGAATTTGCAGAAATCACACAAGCAATTTAGAGAAGCCTTGCAGGGGGTCATGGGAGTTTTTGGGGCATGTGAACATCATTCGTCAAGTGTGCTGTAGAAGGAAAAGGCTGAGTGAAGCTCTAGTCTGTCACTAACTCGGCTGCACCCATTTCTGCCGGGTTTGTTTCCAAATGGTTGAGAGACCTTTTCAGTGGACCTACAAGGGAAAGGCTTTGAGATGAGTTTCCTGGCCCACTTTGTTTCATTCAAGGTCAGCTTTTTCTAAGAGCTACATTTTCTCTTTCTACACGCTCAAGGGAGCTAGCTTTCTGTTCTCTTTCCACAGAGAATACCTGGAGATTTCTCTCTCAACCCTCCACACCACCCCCACCCCTCCACAAGGTGGTAGTGGTAGTATGTGGAGCTTTCCTCCCTTTACCCATGACTTCAGGGCTTTATTACTAACCCCAAAGAGTGAACAGAATGAAAAATAAACAAAGCAACATCAGACAGTGGCAAAGTTTCCTCAGACCTCAAAGCATCATCATAGTTACTCCTTGATCTATAGTGAAGTATAGAGAATCCACTTTCTGTGCTACTCAGAAGTAACCTTGGGGGCTCACACAGTCCATCTCACTTCCTTAGGCAATGTACAGCCAGTGCACTCATTCTTTTTTTTTTATTATTATTTTTAATTTTATTTTTATTTTTTTATTTTTTTAAAGATTTTATTTATTTATTTCACAGAGGGAGAGAGATCACAAGGAGGCAGAGAGGCAGGCAGAGAGAGAGGGGGAAGCAGGTTCCCCACTGAGCAGGGAGCCCGATGCGGGCCTCGATCCCAGGACCCTGAGATCATGACCTGAGCCGAAAGCAGAGGCTTTAACCCACTGAGCCACCCAGGCGCCCCAGTGCACTCATTCTTAATCTCTTTTCCTGGAAGTGGGACATTCCCCCTTCCTCCTGTTGTTCTTACAGTCTTTCACTTAATAATTCCTCTCTTTTAGCATCCGAGCCCGAAGAAGATAGATAGGGCAGACGTATGAATGAGTCTGAGATTTCTCAGCTCAAATGCATTAGTAGGATCTCACGTGAACTCCACTCCTCTGGCTTTGTTTTTCTCTCTGCCCGTCTCTGCTACTGGTCTGGTGAAATGTAGGAAAAATCAAATAGGGTCATTCTCTCACTGCAGCACAAACATCTTTGCCCATTCAGTTGGCAGCCTATATTTTGAATGTTGCTAGAGGTTACCAGTGATTTTTTTTTAAACAGTGGTTTTAAAAGCTCAGACTCTCCCCTCCAAAGTCCTTTATTAAGAAGGTTTTGGGCAAATACTGATGACAGACAGCCCTGATGATACTCCATGGGGTCGTTGCCTGTTGTTTCCACCCTGAGCTATAAGTCATTCTAAGCATGACGCACACACATCAGAGATTTGCCTTTGCCTTGAAGATTAGCAGCCTGCAAACTTTCCAGAATATTAATGGTCGTAATGACATATTTAATAGGGACAGAGAAGCTAGTTAACTAAGAATATTTGACATGGCAAATTAAATTTCTTTTAAATCTAAATCCAGACTGTAGGAAGAGATTTTATGGTACTATTACCTTCTTAAGACAATTTCATCAGCAGAGAGTTTTTATGGTCACCCCTCTCTTTTTCTTATTCATTTAATTATAGTTCTTTGGTTCTTTTTTCAAATGGATCTGAGTTTGAATCTTAGCTCTACTTTGCTATGTAACATCTCTAAGACTCATTAATAACTAGGGTGGCCAACTGTTCCAATTGGCTCAGGACTCAGGGTTTTACTGGGACATAGGATTTTTCATGCTAAAAGCGGGAGTGCCAGGCAAGACAGAATGAATTAATTAGTCTAGTCACCTCATTAATAATAAAGGGCTTAACTAATACCTACCTGAAGGTTGCCATGAGGAATCTGAGCTAACAGAAAGCCTAAGAAAAATAAATTTTAAATAAAGGAAAAATATTTTTATGCAACAAATTTCAGTAGTCTTCTTACCTGGCTTTATCTCCACTTGACATCTGCTTCATTCTTTCTTTTCTTTTTTTTAAAAGATTTTATTTATTTGCTTGTCAGAGAGAGAGAGAGAGAGAGAGAGAGAGAGAGAGAGAGAGCACAAGCAGGGGAGTGGCAGGCAGAGGGAGAAAGGCCTGAGATTCTGTAGGTGATGTCAGTGCTGCTGGTGGGCAGACCATTTTGAATTGCAAAGGCACAGAAAAAGTGAACTAGCTTAGATGTGAGGTATGATTGTGGGTAAGTTACTTAACTCTCTGGGCCTGTTGGTCCATTCACAAGATGAGGGGGTTGGACTAGATGACCTCTAAGGTCATTTCCTTCTTGATAGTCTGTATTATCAAATCTACTGAGGATAAGTGTTATTTTCTTTTATACTGCTTGCAATAAAATATATGGAAAACAATAATTCCTGTGTTGTAGAATTGGAAGGATTGTTGGTAGGTTTGGAGAGCCATGAAAATTAGACCAATAAATCTAAATGATCAGTAAAACTAGAAATTATCTGGCCAATGAGCAAATGAAGTAAATAGACTTGCATGGAAAGTGGATCCTTCTCCTCAACTCTCTTTGTTCCTATTTATGAAAGTATTCCTCAACTACTATGGCAGCAATAGTACTAGTCTTTTAAACTTCTATTTTAAAGAAGAGGAAGCAGAGAAATGTCATAGTAAACAATAGGAAAAAACTTTGAGACAAAATTAAAAGGAGAGTGCTTTTAGTTATGTATAATTTGATTCAAAGACAAGCAAGGTGGAAGACTGATTTGTAGTATTTACAAATGTGTAAATGCTCCTTTGCGACTACTTTTAGTCCACCAATGAGACACTAATTGGCTAGCGAAATTTCTGAAATTTCAACCATCAGTTTTCATGAGCTCGTGTAAGCCAGTTCTAGGATGCCATATAAGAGTGAGTTTCCTATAATTGAGTTCTTGGGATTAGATAAATGAAACTGTTCTAATAATCTCAACTTTCCCTCTATTGCAGTGGTTTTTAGCTCTAGCTGAATATTAAAACCATCATAGCAACATTTCCAAAACCACCAATGGTCAGGCTTCCCAAATCAATTAAATCAGAAATTCTTGGGTACCTCAGAGGTTTAAATGGGGAGCCAAAGACGAAAGCAACAATGTTCTACTATCAATGCCACAACATCAAGTGATCTCATTAAATTCAACATCTCAGGTTCTTCCTCCTGCCAAGAGAGTATTAACAGAGCCAAAGAGTTAAATCTGTAGAAGTGAATGATGCTTTCCCAAACTATCAACTAAACTTTGTGTGGACTAGGGGAATTTCAAAACCACTGAAGGGTATAATATCTTGATTAAGCCATGGCTGATCAAGTGTGCTTGGCCAGACTGTAGGCCTTATTTTAAGGGCGTGCAACCAACAAGAACCCACAGGTCAAAAAAGGTAAAAACCAACAGCAGTCATGTCCATTGAATTTCCATTGAATGTCCATTGAAATTCTACCTTTATAACTAGGCCTGGCAGAACTTTATGAAAGTAGGGAAATTGGGATTGGCAAGTGTGAGGTCAGGAAGAAATGAGGCTGTGAGTAAAGGGGTGAAATTTAGAATTAAATCTTGAAGAGAACAGTTGCATTTAGGAAGTGATTTGGAGCCAGCTGGACCTGGAGTGTGGGGTGCTGGAGACTAGAGTGAAGGATCAGGAGTGATAGGTCATCCAAGGCTGGAGAAGTTGATGAAACAAATGATGTATTAGTGATGAGAACTCACCCCTGGATGATGGCAGGCAATGGGCAGAGAAAGGAAGAGGGTGAGAAAGAGAATCACAATATAACTTGCGATATTGATGGAGCATCTACCATGTGCCAGGTACATCAGGAGCACCTCTGTATTTCTCATTCAATTCTCTTATCTCTCTAATGAGGTAGTGACTATTATTATCATTTCTATTTTATAATTGAGAGATCAGGGCTTAGAAGTTTACATGTCCTACCCAAACAGAGATTGTAGGTTATAATTGTAAATTCTTTTCAACAATCAAGTCTTCCAATTCCAGAATCTCCTCTTTGAACCTCTACATTACTACCATGTATTGCCCATCTCCCATAACTCACCATTGTGCGAATTATCTACAAAAACGCCAAAATTTTGTTGTCCTCATTTATTGAATTCCTACAAAAACACCAAAATTTTGTTGTCCTCATTTATCAGAGAGAGAACTGAGACAGCAGTTAAGTGACTTCCCATGGCTAAAGCAAGTAGAAATAGGGCTGATAATTCAAAATTAATCATGGGTTCACAGACTGTGTTGAATCCGAAAGTCCTAGTGGCAAATATCTGGAGGATTTGGGAGAATGATATGAAGGTCAGTAGATGATTGTGTTAAAAATGGGAAAACATCAGGTACCCGGATACTATGATTTTCAAATAGGGGAACTATCATATGGATACACCATGATTTGTGTGTTCACCCTATACTTTCACTGTTCAGTACACAACTGAAAACTCTTTCTGAAAATCTCTTCAGTTCTCTTTCTCTGTAGTGCTCTCCTCTCTAGTACTCTGCGTTAGAGATTCTAACCACCTTATTCTCCCTAGAATCCCAGCCCGGAAAATTACTGAGACCCTAATTGGATCCACCCATCTGTGCTACAGCCTGGAAATTCTCTCCAGGTTGCAAGAAGGGGCCATCACAGGACTCACCTAATTTTTTTCCTATTCTCAGGAATCACTATCCTTGGTTGCCTGATGTCCAAATTACTTGAAAACCATTGCTTCAGTGCAGGTACATATTTTCTCTCTTTTTTTTTTCTTTTCTAGGAGGTGTACAAACTGGTTTCTATTATTTCATCTTGTATATTAGCAAAGGTGTTCTCAATATGTACTGGATCAGAACTGGATCTTCTCTGACTTTCCAACTAAGTCTCAGTTAAGCAACCAAAGACAGCATTTTCATCCCTGCAGCCTTTCAAAAACTTACAGTTTGGTTAAAAGGCATTTTGTCATACAAGCCCCCTGTTCTGATTTAAGGATGTATTGTTTGTGAAGGCTCTTTGTTCTGACTGCTCACATTTGCTTGTAAGTGGTTAGCTTTCTGCCATTTGTCCAGTACTCCCCCACATGGCACCATGATCTACTCAGCATCAGGTTGGGAGTACACAGTCACAGACTCCAGTTCCTGTCCTGCCCTTAATAAGCAGTCTGACCTTGGACACTTTCCTTTGCCTCTCTCAGCCTCAAATTTCCCATTCATGAAATGGTTTCAGGGTGGGTGGAGTAAATGGACTTGAATTTCTTTCCAAGACTAAGATTGCTTATTTCTAATGTGTGTCATGTCTCAATCATTTTTGATGAAGCTTCTGAAAAATTAGGACCCCAGTCATCTCGATATTCTTATCTGCTGTGAGCCCAGCCTGAGAGTTTTCGAAGGATGCTGGGTGATTCAATCCATCTTTGTTTCCTGCACTCTCTTCAGCTGTCTGCAAGGAACTGTGGTTTATGGCAGCTTTTACCTCCATGGTCCTCCAGGGACAGAAACAGGAGAGATCATAGTTAGCAGGAAGGATCTCTTTTGTGGCCTGTTTCATTGAGAGTGACTGGCTCTTCATTTGTCTTTGTTGAAAGAGCCAATCAGTGGGCTTAGGACCCTAGGTTCTCTCACATTCATTCTTGGCTGATCGGTGATTCACAGAGTCCATTAAAATGCCTGGATGACCAAGAGCTCAATTTTCCCAGATGAAGACTGTTTGGCAGCAAAGAGGCTATTTCTCCCCCTTAGCAACCACTGAAGAGTCAGCATTTGTAGCCTTGGGGGAAGTACATCTCAGTGCACTATATTAACCTCTCTGGCACTGCCTGGTGGCCCTGGTCCAGCAGCTAGCCAGCCAGCGTTAGGGTTTACGATTGCTCAGGCATTGATAAGTGGCCATGCTGATGGTGCAGCAGTGCTCAGGAAGGGAGCTTATTACTTCTAGGTTCTCTAAGAGAACATGAGAGAGCTATTTATTGTGAGTCCTTTTCCCACAGGTTAGAAATCTGGGCAATTATATGCTTTCCTTTTCTAATATTTGGTCAGAAATATAGTGAGGCGATTTCAAAAACATGAAGGTTACAAATTTATGTGTCAGTGGGGTTTTCAGGTTTTTCCACTTTCTCAACAGTGAGGCTGTAGGCATTATATGGGCTTGGTGATGGGTCTACCTCACCCTAATATCATAGTTGTGACTGTGCTAGGAACATGTAAAGTCCTCATGTGAGAGGTTAGTGTTATTTCTGACTTCCCTCTTTTGCTATATTCCCTAGTTTCTGATTCTGCTAAGGAAGAATTTTCTTTTTACTATCTTTCTCAGTCACCCACAGCCATACTCAACTCCATGCTTCTTTTTTTTTCATGTATAAAAAGTCTTTTTAAAAGATTTGTTTTATTATGTTTTAAGTTTTTTATTTAGATCCAGCTAGCCAACATATAGTATATCATCAGTTTCAGACGTAATGTTCAATAATCCATTAGTTGCGTATAACACCCAATGCTCATTACGTCATGTGCCTTCCTTAATGTCCAGCACCCAATTACCCCATCCCCCATCCCCTCGACCCTCAGTTTGTTTCCTATAGTTAAGAGTCCCTCATGGTTTGTCTCCCTCTCTGATGACTTCCCATTCAGTTTTCCCTCCCTTTCCCTATGATCTTCTGCACTGTTTCTTATATTCTACATAGGCTCCACTCTATTCTTGATGTTGATTTTATTTTCCTCCTTACTCTGACATTTCTAGCCCTGTCACCTCAGGGATTCTGCTCCAGCCTCTCCCCTCTTCCTCTGCTCTGCCTTCCCTTGGACAACTTTGCCCACCTGCAGAGAGGTAGCTTCTGAGAGTTCTCCTCTACAGTGTTCTCTCTTACGCTTAGCTCTCACCTGTATAAGAACACCAGTTTCAGGTCTATCACTGCTGACTTGTCACAGCTCAATTCTAGCCAGGTATTGACAGCAGCAACAGTGGCTGCTACTATTCCCTGAATACCTACCATGGACCAGATATGTGTGTACAGTCCCTCTAAACCTTACAGCACACAATGGAATAGGTACTCTGATTATAGTCATTGCATACACCAGGAAACCAAAGTGCAGAGAATTTAAAGTAATTTTCCTCAGGACACAGAGTTAGTAAACAGCAGAACTCAAATTCAAATCATAACCCATTAGCCTCCAGAGCTTACTGGACTTCCAAAGTGTTTCTCTTGAAGGTGATGTCGCAGATTACTAACCAAATCTCTACACTGTGGTATCTAAGAGTAGGCCAGGGAGAAGGAATTGTGACTGAGAAATATCTTCATAATGAAGGTAAACCTATTTTCTGAGCAAAGATAGGCAGGTACCAGGAGAATTTTCCTGTATAGTGAAGATAAATTGGAATTTACTTCACTTATTTTCAGTATAGTTCTCACCTATTTAAACGTAAAGGTAACCTTAATGGAATGTTACTAGCTTCTGTGAGCGAGACACTGTAAGAGAAACGCTCATATAGGACACAGTATAATAAAGAAACCTGTACACAATCAGAGGAAAGTACCGTTATATATAGGATACACAATATTATTCAACAAGGGATACTAATTCAGTCCTGTTTCAGCAGAAAGCACAGAATATTTTGGATTAAAATTCACAAATACAGGTAAGTTTTCATCATGTAAATAACAGTCACTAAGTGACTTGGCCAAAGCACTTAAACACTATAACTTTGATGACGTGTTGTTTACTCTTCAGTAATTCAAGTAGACCTTAACCTCTAGTCTAAATTTTGCATACATGAAGTGTCTCAGAAATATGCTATTAATAGAGCAAGGGCAGTGATAGTGAAATCTACATAACTATATTTTTATGGCACCTTTCACAAAGGCATTTTTGTTTTCTTAGAGGAGTGATTATTCAGACTATTTTGGGATAGGTCAAACTCTCTTGACAAAAGGGCTTTCAGAGGTGAACTCCTCAGGGGAAAGTTCTGATAAAACTGTGAGTTTCTTTTTGACAAAAATTTGACATTATTTTATAACCTTGATTCCTAACTCCACAGGACAAACTTTGCTGAGGAAGGTAAAATGTTTAGTGGCTAACATAAGGATGTTTACTTATTTGAAGGGTGCATAGTACCTAATGACATAAAGTATTTGCTTTTTCTGTTACTATTGTCCAAGGGACACTTCTAGAAAGTCAAAAGTAACATTCAAAGAGCCCCTTGCTACTATTCTCTGTAGAATAAATGTCTTGGGTTTTGCTACCCTATGTATTGCTTCAGCCCTGGATATAGAGCCTAAATAAATACATTTCTCTTTAACATTAACTTACCAGCTTCTTAATTAATCAAGTACAATGGTAATATCTAAATCAGATTTTCAGAAAATTTTAATGACTTCATAATTTCTTCTGTCTTTCTCAAAGCCATTCCAACATGGATTTAAAATTCTAGTAAAAATAGTGTGTCTGCTATGCAAATTCAACATCAAGACCAAGACTGAAAAGCCATTTTGTTATGATATAAATTCTAGAAGTGTTACCAGTCAATCATCTCAGATGTACTTATGCTTTTGAAAAGATTATTAACATTAATTTAGTAATGATGTAGTCTTCATTTATAATCAATATGTCTAGAGATGGAAGCAACAAGCGCAGTCTATAATTCAAAACCAAAATATTCAGTGTAATGAGGCAGAAGTTTTAAATCATCATTATATACACCTTACTCTAACATTCAAAGTTCTCCACAACCGACCCCAATCTGGTTGCTTAGCAACATCACCCATATGATCGTACATCCCACGCTCCAGCCATCTAGATTAACTCATCACTCTACAAATAGAACCTATGCCTCTTGACCTCTCAGCTTTCATCATTTCTGTTCCTTCCACCTTTATTTTTTTCTATTATGTTATGTTAGTCACCATACAGTACATCAGTTTTTGACGTAGTGTTCTGGATTCATTATTTGCCTATAACAGTGCTCATTGCAACACGTGCCCTCCTTAATACCCACCTCTGGACTACTCCATCCCCCCACCCCCCTCCCCTCTGAAACCCTCAGATTGTTTCCCAGCCTCTAGAGTCTCTCATGGTTCATCTCCTCCTCTTATTCCACCCCCCCATTCAGTTTTTCCTTCTTTCCTCTAATGTCCTCCTTGCTATTCCTTATGTTCCACATATGAGTGAAACCATACAATAATTGTATTTCTCTGCTTGACTTATTTCACTTAGCATAATCTCCTCTGGTTCCATCCATGTTGATGCAAATGGTGGGTATTCATCCTTTCTGATGGCTGAGCAATGTTCCTTCCACCTTTAATATCATTTCATGCTCATCCTCCATCATTAGCACCTGTTGAACTCTTACCAGTTTTCAGGCTTAGTTTCAAATCTACATAAAATAGACCCAAACACCACCCTGTGTCCCATCCCCCAACTTCAGTCTGTTGAATTTAAATGCCTCCTTTCTTGGGTTTCAGTTTTATTGCTTGTTTGTAACTTATTAATTTCTCCTTGGGAGACATTAATATGATTTATTTCAGAATATTTCTGCCTTTATTGTTAGTTAAGAAGTTCATTGAGGACAAGGAGACTGTCTTGAGACACTCCCACCCCAGTCTTGAAGTCAGCTGATTAAAGTGAGTTGAATTGGTGATACAACTTCTAGTGAGAACAAATTCTGTAAGAAGCACTCACAGATAATAGCACACAAGTATAAGAGCTTGACAGATTATCCCTGGTGTGTTAGTCTCTTTTCTTTATGTAAACCACAAAATCTGTAAAGTCAGTTTGCTTCATTTGGAAATTCCATAGTAGATATGATAATTAGATAGCCCAAAGCCTTAATGAAGCTTTATTGCCTTCTTCTGATTTGCTCTTTCTTTAATTTGTAATATTATTTAACTACTAAAAATGCTTAGAGTTTTAGCTCTGCTGGTCTTTTATCGACAAAACCTTTTATTGGTAATACCACTCCTTAACCTAGTTAGAGCTAAAAAGGATTTTATTTCCTTTTCTTCTAGGTGGGGCTGTGAACCCCATTGTCAGTTTATTTTCCACTTTCCTTTTGATATTCTTTTTAAGATTTAATCATTATTCTTGAATTCTTCTTTGATTCTCTTGGATCTTTCCTCTAGTTCAGGAGTTCCCACCTGGGAGTGATTTTGCCTGGGTTTTGTTATCTCTAGAATTTGTTCAGCTTCTCCTTTTCTTCCTCTTCCCATGCCTCCATTTTGATGACTCCACCCATCTACCCACTAGATGGGTGGCTTCCATGAACTCTCCACTCTGAGTAATCTCAGGCAATATTTGGAGACCATTTTGATGGTCATGATGAAGGCGTGTTACTATTGGTATCTGGAGTATAAAGTCCACAGCTAAGCATCCTACAGTGTACAGGACAGCCGTCCACAACAAAGAATTATCCAGTCCCCAAATTCAATAATCTTGCTCTAATTGTACTTTCTATGATGACAGGAACCATTCAGTCATTCTCTGTAAACTTCCTTTATAGTAACTATTCTATGGTGACTATTAGTGTCTTTCTGTCCACCTGTTTAATATTCTTATGATAATGTCCAATTAAGATGGCAGCTTCCTCTTATAATTCCTACCTGAAAGTTATGGCTTTGGTCCTATTCTTAATATTTGTAACTTTTTCTTTTTATAAGCATTGAATTTTCCTTGTAATGGGTTCCATAAAGGTTAAAGTAGCAAGCCCACCACGTGTCACTTAAATAAATATACTTCCTACCTAAAGGGAATTTGTTATAGCGAGAATACCATGTGCCTAGGCTGATAGGTTCTTGTTGCTGTCCTTCAGACTCACTGGACTTCCAGAGAAATCCCTCTTTTTCTGCATTTCGGAGACTATGGCCTGTCCTCCTGTATGTAACCCCAGCAATGCAATGAGAAATACATAGCAGGACAAGAATGTTAGTAGATATATTTCAGTGCCAGTGCTGCCCTTCCTCAGTCTAAGCAGAAGAAAAATATCCTCATACATTGTTGGGCAGGCTTGGGTGCCAAGTCGATTCTCTCTCAGCCCAAAAGGGGGAGAGCCAGGTCTTTGAGCAAATCTTGTCCAGCAGATTTCGTGTTCTACATTAGCTGTATTGACCACTGAACTTGCTTGAAAACTAGAGAAGCAATGGGAAGCCACATCCACTCACTTGAATTCACATTTGATCTTCATTTATTACTCAGCTTGTTGTTGGTTCATAGTAAACCGAAACAAATACAATCTCAAACCAAGACTAGGTCTCATCTGCTCGATTTTGGATCCCAGGCCAGGTTTTGTGTTCTGTCCTAGACAAGGTGTCCATAGACACCTTGGATTCTGCATCTAGAGCTCAGCCAAAAAAGACATTCAGATTTCTAGCACTTTTATTTAGTGTTCCTAACTTCTTTATTTGTGTGAACCCATTTTATAAATTCTGCAGAACTAGTAGTGGACACTCCACAGGGTCCTAGGATACTTTCCAAATGCTACCTGTTTAATACCAGAAATGAGTCATTTTCCTCATTATTAAGACTCAGCTAATAGCGTGAAGGCCAGGTGGAGATGCCTGCTGGGATTCATGAAAGGTAATGCTACCTTTGTGTTTGTTATGTGTCTTGGTGTGGTTGCTTTTGGAGAAAGATTTGGGATAATGTGACTTATTTTCTCAGGATTACAATAAACAACTGTAGTTTTCTCCCAAGTCCCCTTAATTAGATCTCCTTACCCACCTGTGCCTTGTTCATAATAATCAACTACCAGGGAATTACAACAGAATACCCACAATGTTTTCCTTGAATCCAATTATCTTTTATTTTTCTTGATGGGTGGGTAGAGTAGTCTTGTATGAAGAAGTTCTAACCTCTGAGTCCAAGGGTAAATCCTCCATGATTGAAACTCTATTTCTCTAAAAACTAGTTGTTCCATAATCTTATTTACTAATTTTATTTTCATCTTAAGGTATGCCTGTGATTGAGTCAAAGAATTTTGGTTTCATTTGAGAAAGAAGCAATAACTCATTGGCATTGAAGAGAAAGAAGAATAACCAAGAAATTCTATAAACTTAACTCAGTCCTTGGTTTCTTCATCATACCACTTCCCTGCCCAAGTTCAGAGAATCCACAGAGACGTTATCTGTGCTTTTAATTCTATAGACTAATCTTGTTTTAACTTTCTGTACTCAGAATTATGTAGTGTGTATTTATTTGTGTCTGACTTCTCTGACTCAGAAGTGAAATGGAAGAGTTATTCATGTTCTTGTTTCATATAGCTGTAGTTCCTTTATTTTCATTGGGTATAATATTCCATGAAATAGTTTACCACAGTGTATTTAGTCATGCTATTGTAAGTGGACCTTTGTTTTGTTTCCAGTTTTTGTTTCTAGCTATTATGAATAAAGCTGCTATGGTAACAAAGTAGAAGACAGTTATGCTAAGTGAAATAAGTCAGTCATAGAAGGACAAATGCTGCATGATTCCTCATCTATGAGGCATCCAAAATAATCAAGGTTACAGAGATAGATAATAGAAAGGTGGCTACCAGAGGATGGGGGAGGGAGATATAGGGAGTTGTCGTTCAATGGATATAACACTAAAAAAGAAAAAGTGAGGGGCGCCTGGGTGGTTCAGTCAGGTCTTCCTCTCAGGTCGTGATCCCAGGGTCCCGGGCTCAAGCCCTGAGTTTGGCTACCTGCATGGCGAGGAGTCTGCTTCTCCTTCTCCTCCAAGCTTGTGCTCTCTCTCGCTATCTCTGTCTGTCTCTCTCAAATAAATAATAAAACCTTTAAAAAAAAAAGAAAAAGTGAAATATTGAAATGATGTGAAGAGAAAACAAATAGTATGTTAGTTGATGGATATGTTAATTAGCTTGATTGCGGTGATTGTTTCATAATGTGTACGTATATCAAAGCATCAAGCTGCATACCTTAAATATATACAATTTCCATTTGTCAGTTATACCTCAATGAAGCTAAAGAAAAACACCAAAAAAATTATTCTTACAGATAAAAATAACTATTTTTAAAGGGCTTTTTAAAAAGTTGCCATGAACATTATTATACATGTTTTTTTGAGAAACGTGTACTTTTCTGTTGAATATAAACCTAGAGGTAGAATTTCTGGGTCAAATGGTATGTGTACTTTCAACTTAACACTGATAGTCAACTTCAAAGAATGTTGCCCAATGGTTTTCTAAAGTAGTTGTACAAATTTAAACCAACACTATCTGAGGACTTCTTTTTTTTTCTTTTTTAAGATTTTATTTATTTATTTCACAGAAAGAGAGAGATAACAAGTAGGCAGAGAGGCAGGCAGAGAGAGGAGGAAGCAGGGTCCCCGCTGAGCAGGGAGCCCGATGCGGGCCTCGATCCCAGGACCCTGAGATCATGGCCTGAGCCGAAGGCAGAGGCTTTAACCCACTGAGCCACCCAGGTGCCCCTATCTGAGGACTTCTATTGCTCTTCATTCTCACCAATACTGACAGTCTTTTTAGTGTTAGTCATTCGTATTGGTATGGAGGGGTATTCCATTCAGTTTTTCTTTTTATTTTGGAAATCTTTAGACTTACAGACAAGTTTTAAAGTTTGAATAAAGAGTTTCTGTATGCCCATCACTCATCCTCTCATTATTAAAATATTTCATAACCAAGGCACAATTTTCAAAACAGAGAAATTACTGTTGGTGTATTACTATAAAAAAACTCCAGACTTCATTTGGATTTCATGTTTTTTCACTACTGTAGTTTGTCTGTTCTAGGATTTGATCTAGGATATGACACTACATTTGATCCTATTTCCTTAGTCTCCTCTGGTCTGTGATATTTTCTTACTCTATCCTTGTCTATCAAGACCTTGGCTGTTTTGAAGAGTACAGGATAGATACTTAGTAAATTGTCCCTTAATTTTTTTATGTTTTTCTCATGATTATTGGGGTTATGAGTTTTTAGGAAGGATACCCCAGAGGTGAGTTACCTCTCTTCACATCATAATACTGGAGTACAAGATATCAAGACCCATCACTGGTGATATTAATTTGGATCACTTAGTTAAGGCAGGGTTTCCCTTTGGTTTTCAACTTTATTTATTTATTTATTTTTAAGATTTTACTTATTTATTTGAGAGAGAGAAAGAGAGAGCATGAGGGAGAGGGAGAACAAGACTCCTTGCTGAGCAGGGAGCCCAACGTGGGGCTGGATCCCAGGTCCCTGGGATCATGACCTGAGACGAAGGCAGATGCTTAACCAACTGAACCATCCAGGTGCCTCCTGGCTTTACTTTAATGTATATATGTTTAATATACATTGTATTTAACTTGATTGGATTTCTTAGTGCTTTTTAACCTATGCTATGATTTTTTTTTCTTTTATCAATTTTTAAAATTCTCATTCACTATCTCATCAAATATTTCTTTGTCCCATTCTTGCTCCTTTTCTTCTGGGATTCTTTTCTTTCCACCAGTATTTGATAAAGCATTTTTTTTCTAGTTTTGTTGAGAAGTAATTGACATGCTTCACTGTATAAATTTAAGGTGTACAACATGATGATTTGATTTACTTGTCTTATGAAATGATCACCACAATAGGTTTAATTAACTGCCATCATCTCATATAGATACAATAAAAAGAGAGGAAAAAAATCTTTTGATGAGAACTGTTAGGATCTACTCTCTTAAAAACTTTCTTATATGTCATGCAGCAATATTAGCTATAGTTATCATGTTGTGCATTACATCCCTAGTGCTTATTTATCTTGTAGCTCCAAGTTTGTATTTTTTGACCACGTCCCTCCAATCTCCCCTCACCATACCCCCACCTCTAGTAACCACGAATCAGATCTCTTTTTCTATGAGTTTGGTGTGGTTTTGTTTTTGTTGTTTTAGATTCCACATATAAGTGAAATAGTACATCATGTGGTATTTGTCTCTCTCTGTCTAGCTTATTTTACTCAATATAATGCCTTCAAGGTCCATCTGTGTTGTCTCAAATGGTAGGATTTCCTCATTTTCTTTATAGCTGAGCAATATTTCATTATATATATATATATATATATATATATATATATATATATATATACACCACAATTTCTTCATCGACTAATCTGCTAATGAATACTTGGGTTGTTTCCACGTCTTAGCTGTTGTAAATAATGCTGTCAATAATTACTTTTTGAGTTAGTGTTTTCATTTCCTTTGGATGTATTCTCAGATGTGGAATTGCTTGATCATATGTTAGTTCTATTTTTAATTTCTTTAGAAACCTCCATACTGTTTTCCATAGTGGTTGTACCAATCTACAGTCTCACTAATAGTTCACAAATTTTCCTTTTTTCCACATCCATGCCAACATTCATTATTTCTTTGATTACTCGTAGGAGACATTTTCATTCTCATTTCACTGAGAAGGAAGCAGTCGATGGTGCTACCTCATTCTCAATTCCAGCTTCCCATCTTATGCAAGTTGTTTTGCTTTCTTGATAATGAGCATTGAAAACATATTCCCAAGCAATTACAACTTAAATCAAGCTCCAGTTTGGAGTTAGAGCTCACAAACTTACTTTTGACAATGTTGAACTTCACCTGAAACTTGTGCTCATGAAAAATAGCAATGGTAAAGAAATTCCCACCCTTTTGTTTCCTGAGAGATGGCTAATCCACAAAGGATACCCAGCTCTCCCATATTTCAAGATTAGACCCATCTTCAGCTTTTTTCAGTGACTCAGATAAGACCTGTTTTCATCCTCTCTCATCATTCTCATAAGACTCATGGATGACTCCTTTGTAAACCTGCATCTTCTCAGGCCCCCTTTATTTTCTTTGAGATGATTCTCATTAGTGAATGTTCCATCAACTACAATTGCTTGATTAAGATAATCGCCTTAAAAGTCAGGTCCATTTTGTCTTTGATAGTTTGGTATCGAGACTCAGATGAGGTTGAACCTCACCTTTAGATCCTTGTTTACTCCATCCCTGAGATGGGGTCTCTTGGAGACCTACGCATTCTGTTCCTGACTGATGATCTGGATATTCAGTGGTGTCTCTAATTCCTGATCCTATGTTCTGGATTCTTGTCTATTGGTATCATACCAAGGATTTGACTTTGATTATTGTAGATTTACTCACTTGATTTCTGGTGCCACTTGTTTTGATTTCATGGTCTGACCACTTGGTGATTTCTGGAAATGGATTGATGGTTCATAGAGATCTTGTTTCTGTTGGGTGAAAGACAATAGAAAATCTAGTTTGTTAATCTCTTTTATTTGTCTATTTGTCTATTTTGACCTCAAGTCAATTAAGAATTTAAAAGAGCTTTTTGGCATAAAATCATGAATTTTTCTGTGTTTATTCTTGACCCAGGACTGAAAGTTTAGAATCAAAGCATATGCACTTCACCTGTATATGTCTGTATGTATTTATTTTTTAAAAGATTTTATTTATTTATTTGACAGAGAGAGACACACAGTGAGAGAGGGAACACAAGCAGCTGAAGTGGGAGAGGGAAAAGCAGGCTTCCCGCTGAGCAGAGAGCCCGATGCGGGGCTTGATCCCAGGACCCTGGGATCATGACCTGAGCCGAAGGTAGATGCTTAACGACTGAGCCACCCAAGTGCCCTGAACTTACAATGTTTTTAATGTGCGAAAAAATTCTTATAGAAACTAACTCAAATGTTTTAAGAAATCAAGGTCAAATAAGTTTGGAAAATATTTGGCAAATTAAACTACTTTAGTAATTTTGGTTTAATAAAAAGAGCTATGTCTCTTCTGATTTATCAGTGTTAAATATAATATACACATATATTTTATTCTACTTGGATATGTTTTTCCTAAACTTACACAATTTTGCTGGTCAAATAAGATAACATAACTTCTACTTAGTGCTTAAATTATGCAAAATGTAAATTTGTGTTTAACCAAATGGAAGCATTATTCTAGCAAATTTTATTTCGATAGTAATTATGTTTTGTAGCACGTAGCTTAAAGATAAGTTCCAAAATCTTTAGATAATTTAAAATCTTGGAAAGAAACAAAATTAAATTAATTTATTGTATTTGTTACTTAGATAATTTCTAAATAAGATGGAATACTTACTTAGATATACATTAACTCTTAAGCATAATTTTAAGCTTATACTTTCTGCTTCTTGTTTTCATATGGTGCAGAGAGGACATATATACTTGCATCTCTTAAAGAAAGTGTTCATTTTTGCCACCCTGAGAAGTTGTTCTGTAAGGGATGTGAATGAATATAGAAAGCAGTTGTAGGTTCATGGGAAGAAAACTTTGTTATAGTCAAAGCTACAGTTTGATGAGTTTCTTTGTAATATATATTTTTTAAAAAGCTATAATAGCAAATATTATATTGATGCATTACTATAGTTTGGTTTTCTCTCTCTTGAAGTGAACTTTTTCCTGGAGTATTGGTCTAATCTTACTGAAAGGTTGTAAAAAATTATTTTCTTATTTTCTGTAAAATCTGCCTAGAGAGTGGAAATTCTTCATTTGACTAAATTACCTCTATGGTCTGTATTGACTTCTTCTTGATTATTTAAGAAAGCAAAAATTTCCCACATGTGAAAAAGCTAAAATTCTTTACAATCACATTACTTCCTGATTTACTTTTAAAACATTTTATTATCAGGGCGACTGGGTGGCTCAGTGAGTTAAAGCTTCTGCCTTCGGCTCAGGTCATGATCTCAGGGTCCTGGGATCGAGCCCTGCATCGGGCTCCCTGCTGAGCAGGGAGCCCGCTTCCCCCTCTTTCTCTGCCTGCCTCTGTGCCTACTTGTGATCTCTCTCTCTGTGTCAAATAAATAAAACAAACAAACAAACAAACAAAAAACAACCCCCCCAAAACCCACATTTTATTATCACTTTGTTCAATAGGTAGTTAAGTATTGTTTCTCAATCATGCATGATTCTTTCTTTTTAACTTTAAAATTTTTGAATTTTTAGATTTTACTGTGGTAAGACCCATGATCTTATCTTCATCAAATGTAAATATGCTGACAATCTTGATATTTTCCCTTACCAAAATTGAATTCCAATTAATATTTTTGGACATAAAACTGTCTTTGATAGTTCCCAGAAGGTTCTTGGAACGTCACAAAGGATTTGTTCTTCTACCTTTTAAAAAGAGAGGCATTCTGATATGAGGAACTTGAGGGGCAGGGTGGGGGGTCGTTGGGGGTAGGGAGGGAAAAATAATGAAACAAGATGGGATGGGGAAGGAGACAAACCATAAGAGACTCCTAATCTCACAAAACAAACTGAGGGTTACTGGGGGGTGGGAGGGTAGGGATAGGGTGGATGGGTTATGGACATTGGGGAGGGTTTGTGCTTTGGTGAATCCTGTGAAAGATGTAAGCCTGATGATTCACAGACCTGTACCCCTTGGGCAAAGAATAAAAAAAAAATTAAAAAAAAAAAGAGAGGCATTAGAAATAATTACGCTCACTTGATATGTTACTATTTTTGCATTACATGGGAAATGTTATCAAATCAGGAGAGATGTTTAGCCCTCCACGGGCTAAATTTTTATGGAAAAAAATGTTGTTAATATGAATATTTCAGAAATTGTATGCTGTGTGGAAATTTTGTAGAAATTTGTCCATCAGTAATTTGCCCTCACTGTTCATGATATGCTTCCCTTCATCAGAGTTCTAGTGCTGCTTTCTCCAACAACAGACAGCAATGTAATGAGTTATCATTTTGGTTGTTTGTAAAGATGTTAACATGGTTTCAATATTACTTCATTAACTTGAATCTAGCATCTTCCAGGCCAGCGGTTTTCAACTGAAGTTCATGAACTTACCTTACTATAAAGATACTTAAGAATCACTCCAGACTTACATAATCTCTTCACTTGAAATTCTTGGTATATTCTAATTATAGTTTTGATATATCCACTTGGTATATTCATTGTATATTATTTCTCAGGATTATTATATGTTACCTCTGAACCTGTTTTTCTTTGTAAAAGATTATATTAATCCATTTTGAAAATTAGATGCATTATTCACTCCTCTGTAGAGATAAGGTTAATCATTATGTGTAGAGATATTTTGTCCAAAATTTTTACTGATTTTGTTATATTATTTTGCATGCCACAGAAACCACCACTTTTCCTTGTGAGATGCATTATTCTTGAACACTCATCAGATCTTCCACATTTGAAAATTATTGATAATAAACACGACCCTTTTACATCTCTTGTCATCTGTAGGCAGTTTTTTGTTTTATTTTGATGATTCCCTGAAATTACTTACAATCAGCTACTGACCAGAGGGTTTTGTCTTCAGTGAAAAAGGACTTTATCAGAGCTCTGTGGACAAAGACTGTGTCAAGTACTTCTGAGTGCAGGCTTCTGGTGATATCCTGTCAAACAATTTTGGGACCATACCAGTGGACTGAGTCAGGATTTCTAGAACTTCAGTCAAGAAACAAGTGGGTTCACAAGACTGCTAACCCAAGATCAAGCAGAATAAGAATTAATGTACAACAGTGAAGTGATGAAGGATGACTGTGGGTTTTGTTTGGAATATTACTCTTGTGTTAAAGTTTTATTTTCTGGATATGTAAGGAGTCCTTTCAATCTCTTCAGTTATCTATAATTTGTAACAATTCAGTAGACTGTGCTTTTGTAAACTGCCAGAAATATTGATAAATGTTATCTTTTCCTCCGTGATTGATACCCCCAGAATTTGGAAGCTCTTATTCCGTATTTTTTTTTCATGGTCAATATGGTTACTTGCATAAATCCTACAGAAATCTGCTTTCCTTGTTGGAAAGTATTGGAAATATTGGTTTTGCCACCAAGGTGTTGCCTGAAATATCATAGTTAAGAATCATGCTCCTTTAACCAGATATGACCATTTACTTAGGAACTAAAGTTGATATTGTGGAATTAATGCTTATAAATCCTCCTTGGAAAAACTAGACTGGTACCTGACTCAGAATTTTTTGATTTACGGATGAGTGAAGTAGGCCATTTCCTTGAAGGCTCAGGAAACTTAGAACATTGGGAGACTTCAAGAAGAGAAGTATTTACCTCAATTTATAGGTACAAAAAGTGAAATCTGTTCATGACTTGATTTTCTAATCTCAAAGGCATTTAAAATTTCAATTTGACATTCCTTTATGGACAATTCCAGCAATATCAACTTAAGAAGGTCTATTTGGGGAGGAGGAGCAAGATGGTGGAGGAGTAGGAGACTGATTATCATCAGGTCCCAGAAATTCACCCAGATAGCTATCAAACCATTCTGAACACCGACAAATTCAACAGGAGATCAAAGAGAAGAAGAGCAGGAGTTCTAGGAACAGAAAATCAACCATTTTCCAGAAGATAAAATGACAAAGCAGAAAAAAAAACACAAAAAAGAAAAAGAAAAAGAAAAAAAAGAACAAGAGGCAGTAATGATGGCTAGGGACCTATTCAATGCAGACATTAGTAATATGACAGAATTAGAGTTCTGAATGATGATTATCAAAGTGCTAGCTGGGCTCGAAAAGAGCATGGAAGATAATAGAGAATCCCTCTTTAGAGAAATAAAAACCCTTTCTGGAGAAATAAAAGAACTAAAATCTAACCAAGTTGAAATCAAAAAAGCTATTAATGAGGCGCAATAAAAAATGGAGGCTTTTACTGCTAGGATAAATGAGGCAGAAGACAGAATTAATGATATAGAAGACCAAATGACAGAGAATAAAGAAGCTTAGGAAAAGAGAGACAAACAACTAATGGACCATGAGGGGAGAAGTTGAGAGATAAGTAATACCATAAGACGAAGCAATATTGGAATAATTGGGATCCCAGAAGAAGAAGAAATAGAGAGAGGGGCAGAAGGCATATTGGAACAAATTATAGTACAGAATTTCCCTAATCTCGTGAAGGGAATAAGCATCAAAATCCAAAAGGCACAGAGAACCCCCCTTAAAATAAATAAAAATAGGTCCATAACCCATCATCTAATAGTAAAACTTACAAGTCTTAGTGACAAAGAGAAAATCCTCAAAGCAGCTCGGGACAAGAGGTCTGTAACATACAATGGTAGAAATACTAGACTGACAGCAGACCTATCCACAGAGACCTGGCAGGCCAGAAAGAACTGGCATGATATATTTAGAGCACTAAATGAGAAAAATATGCAGCCAAGAATACTATATCCAGCTAGGCTGTCACTGAAAATAGAAGGAGAGATAAAAATCTTCCAGGACCAACAAAAACTAAAGGAATTTTCAAACACCAAGCCAGCCTCACAGGAAATATTGAAAGGGGTCCTCTAAGCAAAGAGAGCCTAAAAGAAACATAGACCAGAAAGGAACAGACACAATATACAGTAACAGGCACCTTACAGGCAATACAATGGCACTAAATTCATATCTCTCAATAGTTACCCTGAATGTAAATGGGTTAAATGTCCCAACTAAAAGACACAGGGTATCAGAATGGATAAAAAAACAAGACCCATCGATATGCTGTCTACAAGAAACTCATCTTACACGCAAAGACACCTCCAGATTTAAAGTGAGGGGGTGGAAAACAATTTACCATGCTAATGGACATCAAAAGAAACCTGGAGTGGCAAATCCTTATATCAGATAAATTAGATTTTAAACAAAAGACTNAATATCATAAGAGATGAAGAAGGACACTATATCATACTAAAAGGATCTGTCCAACAAGAAGATCTAACAATCATAAATATCTATGCCCCTAACATGGGAGCAGCCAATTATATAAACCAATTAATAACAAAATCAAAGAAACACATTGACAAGAATACAATATTAGTAGGGGACTTGAACACCCCCCTTACTGAAATGGACAGATCATCAAAGCAAAAGATCAACAAGGAAATAAAGGCTTTAAATGACACCCTGAACCAGTTGGACATCACAGATATATTCAGAACATTCCATCCAAAAACGAAAGAATACACATTCTTCTCTAGTGTACATGGAACATTCTCCAGAATAGACCATATTCTGGGTCACAAATCAGGTCTCAACAGGTACCAAAAGATTGGGATCATTCCCTGCATATTTTCAGATCATAATGCTCTGAAACTAGAACTCAATCACAAGAGGGAAGTTGGAAAGAACTCAACTACATGGACGCTAAAGAATATCCTACTAAAGAATGAATGGTCAACTNCCAGGAAATTAAAGAAGAATTAAAAAAATTCATGGAAACAAATGAAAATGAAAACACAACTGTTCAAAATCTTTGGGATACAGCAAAAGCAGTCCTAAGAGGAAAGTATATAGCAATACAAGCCTTTCTCAAGAAACAAGAAAGGTCTCAAGTATACAACCTAACCTTACACCTAAAGGAGGTGGAGAAAGTACAGCAAAGAAAGCCTNAGAAGAGAAATTAATAAAGATCAGAGCAGAAATCAATGAAATAGAAACCAAAAGAACAGTAGGACAAATCACTAAACTAGGAGCTGGTTCTTTGAAAGAATTAATGAGATTGATAAACCCCTGGCCATATCTTATCCAAAAGAAAAGAGAAAGGACTCAAATTAATAAAATCATGAATGAAAGAGGAGAGATCACAACCAACACCAAAGAAATACAAACAATTCTAAGAACATATTATGAGCAACTCTACACCAGCAAATTTGACAATCTGGAAGACATGGATGCATTCCTAGAGAAATATAAACTACCAAAACTGAACCAAGAAGAAACTGAAGACCTGAATAGACCCATCACCAGTAAGGAGATTTGAAGCAGTCATCAAAAATCTCCCAACAAACAAGAGCCCAGGGCCAGACGGCTTCCCGGGGAATTCTACCAAACATTTAAAGAAGAATTAATACATAGTCTTCCTGAAACTGTTCCAAAAAATAGAATTGGAAGGAAAACTTCCAAACTCCTTTTATGAGGCCAGCATTACCTTGATCCCCAAACCAGGCAAAGACCCCATCAAGAAGGAGAATTACAGACCAATATCTTTGATGAACACGGATGCAAAAGTCCTCAACAAAATACTAGCCAATAGGACCCAACAGGATATTAAAAGGATTATTCACCACAACCAAGTGGGATTTATTCCCAGGCTGCAAGTTTGGTTTAACATTCGCAAATCAATCAATCAATGTGATACAAGACATTAATAAAAGAAAGAACAAGAACCATATGATCCTCTCAATAGATTCTGTAAAAGCATTTGACAAAGTACAGCATCCTTTCTTGATCAAAACTCTTCACAATGTAGGCATAGAAGGTACATACCTCAATATCATCAAAGCCATCTACGAAAAACCCACAGCGAATATCATTCTCAATGGAGAAAAACTGAGAGCTTTTCCCCTAAAGTCAGGAACACGGCAAGGCTGTCCACTATCACCACTGCTATTCAACATAGTACTAGAAGTCCTAGCCTCAGCAATCAGACAACAAAAAGAAATTAAAGGCATCCAAGTCAGCAGGGAAGAGGTCAAACTCTCACTCTTTGCAGATGATATGATACTTTATGTGGAAAACCCAAAGGACTCCACTCCAAAACTGCTAGAACTCATACAGGAATTCAGTAAAGTGTCAGGATAGAAAATCAATGCATAGAAATCAGTTGCATTTCTATATACCAACAACCAATCAGAAGAAAAAGAAATTAAGGAGTCGATCCCATTTACAATTTCAC
>LNAC01000294.1:354737-397827 GCA_002007465.1 Ailurus styani | reverse complement strand
AAAGAGGCAAAGAATCTGTATTCAGAAAACTATAAAGTACTCATGAAAGAAATTGAGGAAGACACAAAGAAGTGGAAAAACATTCCATGCTCATGGATGGGTAGAATAAATATTGTGAAAATGTCTATGCTACCTAGAGCAATCTACACATTTAATGCAATCCCCATCAAAATACCAGCAATTTACTTCAAAGAAATGGAACAAATAATCCTAAAATTTATATGGAACCAGAAAAGACCCCGAATAGCCAAAGGAATGTTGAAAAAGAAAACCAACGTTGGTGGCATCACAATTGCAGTCTTCAAGATCTATTACAAAGCTGTCATCATCAAGACAGTATGGTACTAGCACAAAAACAGACAGGTAGATCAGTGGAACAGAATAGACAACCCAAAAATGGACCCTCAACTCTATGGTCAACTAATCTTCGACAAAGCAGGAAAGAATGTCCAGTGGGAAAAAGACAGTCTCTTCAACAAATGGTGTTGGGAAAACTGGACAGCCACATGCAGAAAAATGAAACTGGATCATTTCCTTACACCACACACAAACATTGACTCACAATTGATAAAAGACCTCAATGTGAGAAAGGAATCCATCAAAATCCTCGAGGAGAACACAGGCAGCAACCTCTTCGACCTCAACCGCAGCAACTTCTTCCTAGGAACCTCACCAAAGGCAAGGGAAGCAAGGGCAAAAATGAACTATTGGGGCTTCATCAAGATTAAAAGCTTTTGCACAGCAAAGGAAACAGTCAACAAAGCCAAAATACAACGGACAGAATGGGAGAAGATATTTGCAAATGACATATCAGATAAAGGGCTAGTATCCAAAATCTATAAAGAGCTTCTCAAACTCAACACCTGTAAAACAAATAACCCAGTCAAGAAGTGGGCAGAAAACATGAACAGACATTTCTCCAAAGAAGACATCCAAATGGCCAACAGACACATGAGAAAGTGCTCAACATCACTCGGCATCAGAGAAATACAAATTAAAACCACAGCGAGATACCACCTTACACCAGTCAGAATGGCTAAAATCAACAAGTCAGGAAATGACAGATGTTGGCGAGGTTGCGGAGAAAGGGGAACCCTCCTACACTGTTGGTGGGAATGCAAACTGGTGCAGCCACTCTGGAAAACAGTATGGAGATTCCTCAAAAAGTTGAAAATGGAGCTACCCTACGACCCAGCAATCGCACTACTGGGTATTTATCCTAAAGACACAAAGGTAGTGATCCTCAGGGGCACGTGCACCCGAATGTTTATAGCAGCAATGTCCACAATAGCCAAACTATGGAAAGAACCTAGATGTCCATCAACAGATGAATGGATAAAGAAGATGTGGTATATATATACAATGGAATACTTTGCAGCCATCAAAAGAAATGAAATCTTGCCGTTTGCAATGATGTGGATGGAACTAGAGGGTATTATGCTAAGTGAAATAAGTCAATCAGAGAAAGACAATTTCATATGATCTCTCTGATATGAGGAATTTGAGGGGCAGGGCAGGGGATCATGGGGGGTAGGGAGGGAACAAATGAAACAAGATGGGATCGGGAAGGAGACAAACCATAAGAGACTCAATCTCACGAAACAAACTGAGGGTTACTGGGGAGGTGGGAGGGTAGGGATAGGGTGGATGGGTTATGGATATTGGGGAGGGTTTGTACTATGGTGAGTGCTGTGAAAGGTGTAAGCCTGATGATTCACAGACCTGTACTCCTGGGGCTAATAATAATAATAATAATAGGGCGCCTGGGTGGCTCAGTGGGTTAAAGCCTCTGCTTTCGGCTCAGGTCATGATCTCAGGGTCCTGGGATCGAGGCCCGCATCGGGCTCCCTGCTCAGCGGGGAGCCTGCTTCCCCCTCTCTCTCTCTGCCTGCCTCTCTGCCTCCTTGTGATCTCTCTCCCTCTGTGAAATAAATAAATAAAATCTTTAAAAAAAAATAATAGAAGGTCTATATGGTAAATTACCATTTTTGCTGCACTTATGTAAATAGTGAAGCCAAATGAAATGAGGCTGGTCTTATTTTGTGATCAAGAATATTCTTTTTTTTTACATTATTTTTGATCGAAAGGTGGGTGGCTATGGAGAGAAATTTGTATTTCAACAGAAAGTTTTCATTTATAGGATTGTTTATAGCACAGTCTTTGGGTTTGTCAAATTCCAACTCTGTTCATTCTCTGATTATTTTTTGCAACCCGTTAAAAATTATGGTAACTAATAGGTATGTAAACTCTGTCTTGCTATCTTGTCTAATAAAAAATTATGCCCCTTTCCCCACCGTGGAAAAACAAATTTTGGCATCTATGGGTAAATTAGACCTCATGCAAATTGCTCAATTGTTAATCCTTACCACATTTTCAATTCTTCCAGTTTCCTTCAGTATCTGATCACAATCCTCCAAAATTACATTTCTAATTTCTCTCCCTCCTGCTAGACCCTGTGTCACAGAGGACAAAAACTAAAACATGACTCAAATCCTTCTTGAGACTCTAGGTTGTCTTGAGGCTGGCCCCTTTCCCCAGGATCTGAAGAGTCCCTGTGAACTGAAGCCTGAGAACTTGATAGGAACCTCACTCTTGTAGCAGACCACACATGGGCTGAATGTCCCCTTGAACAAGAAACTGTCTTAGCCACGAAGGAAGTCCTGTGAAATGTTTGGGGCATGCAGGTCCTTATGTGAGAGGAACATGATCACTCTCACAGAGAGAGCATAGATCCCCTAGCTTGAGAGAGTCAAGAAACTCAGTGAGTGGGCTGAAAGATTTTTCTCTACTAACTTCTTGAAGTCCACTGTACCAGTTACCCTCAGGGTTGAACTCCTACCTTTCACTTTGAAACAACCTTTTATGATATTTCCCCTTTCCATTGTGGACATCCCTCTTTTAAGATGCCTGATCAGCAGGACTCTAAAACAACTGACCTTTGCCACCACCTCTAAACAGCTCTCTCAACTGATTCAAAGGAACAATGCCAACAGCCAGAGACTATATTTGTTAGACCCTATTTCATGCAATCAGAAGGTTTCTGATTGCCTCTGAGTTGTTTGGAAAGGGAGTGCTGACAAGGTTGAACTTTTCCTCAGCCCTGCGCTCCCAGAAAATAATTACAGTTAAGAAATCCTCCCAACCCTTTTATGTTCTGAGAGAAAGGTTAACTCTAACCAGCCAGCCACAAAAGACTAGCAGTAGGTGCTGGCATATTTCAAGATAAAACCTACCTCCATCTTTCCTCAGCGACTCAGATTACAGCAGAATCCACCCTTCCCATAACCCCCATAAGACTTAGGAATAACTCTGTTTATGCCTCTATAAATCTCTGGATGTCTTTCCATTTTTTTTTTAGCTCTTTCTCATTAATGAAACTTATCCTTATCACAATAGCCTAAATAAAATTCTCTTCTTAGTTGTCTGGTACATTTTTTAAGACTTTATTTATTTATTTGAGAGAAAGAGAGTACAAGCAGGGGGAGGGGCAGAGGCAGAGGGAGAAACAGGCTCCCCACTGAGCAAGGAGCCGAGGTGGGGCTTGATCCCAGGACCCTGGGATCATGATCTGGTCTGAAGGCAAATGCTTAACTGACTGAGGTACCCAGGCACCCCACATTTTGTTTTTGATACCTCTCTTATTTTAAGTTCCATCTTGGTTTCTGAATGTTGAAAAGTACACTTTCTTTTTTATCAAGTTCAGCTAGATATTAATTTTTTAAAAAATTATATAACATTTTTATATGCTTTAAGCAGGAGAGATCCTCAATAACTCAGTCCTTCTTGTGATAGGAAACTGATGCCACCTCTATTTTTTCTTAAGTCTTTTGTTGGTGGATATATCTTGTGCTCAGTTTCATTAAGGCTTTGCCTTTTGATTTACAAAACTTTCTCTTTCCCTTTAATATATAAAGCATCAAACTTTGGCTTTCATAATTATTGCCTGTGAAGTAGGCATCAAGAACCGCTCTTTGGAACTCAAAATCTGAGCATCAACTCTCTTTGTATTTCTATTACTATTATATCAATCTTCCCCCAAAATAATGGATGTCTCTCATGAATAAAGGGAAGGTTCTGTATGAGGAAATACAAAAGAAAAAGCACCTGGATTCATTTCAAGAAGTTATCTCAATATAGTCTCAATCATTCATACCTAATATCCAGCAGAATATGTTCCCTGAAACTGTTGTGCCTGCCTTCCCATTCTGTGCCTATAGCCACAGAACAGGGGCTCTCTCTCAGACAGAGTCTTTCACAAGTCCTAAGCTTCTTGAACTGATACTTATGATGTTTTTCCTAAGAGTTGGTTAACTTTGCTACTTCCATTAAGACTTTGTCTTGTTTGACTTATTCTGTTGCCCCCTGGGTTACAATTTTGATTTCTCCCTTATGTTACCCATCTTTAGACAACACAAATAAGATAAATTTTGGTTGTCCCAACCCGAGGACAAACATCCAAATATTCCCACCAAATCACCTAATAGAATCTGGACACCTGGACAAAAAAAATTAATAGATCCTTTCCAGGGAGCAGATTTTTATTGGCAGACAGAAGAAAAGTGAGATCTAAGGTTTAGAAAGTTGTATAAGTGAGGGCACCTGGGTGATTCAGTTGGTTAAGCATCTGCCGTCAGCTCAGGTCATGATCCCAGGGTCTTGGGATCAAGCCCAACATGGGGCTCCCTGCTTCTCTTTCTCCCTCTGCTGTTCCCCCTGCTTGTGTTCTCTCTCTCAAATAAAAAAAAATCTTAAAAGAAAAGAAAAGAAAAGAGAAGTAGTGTACATGTGTCCACAGTCTCTTCAGCTCTGGAAATTTTATATGTTTGTGTATACACACATATACATACACAAAATTTGCCAGGTCAAGTGCAAAAATTGACATTTCTCTTTTCTTTTAAAAGACAAATTTTAAGTGCACTAACATTTTGCTTACAGAAAATAGACACTGATGAGTCATTTAACATTTCACATAATTTTTGAATCTTACAGCAATCACATAAAGTAAGCAAAAAACCCCATAATCAGGGATAGTTTAAATCTTTAGAATCACTACTCTCTCAAAGATTAAGGTACTCATCCAGTCCCCCATCCTCATGTAGCCTTCAATGTGAAAGCATTTCTAAATAGTATGATAGGCATAAGAGAGTCTAACAAGTTCTGAATTGTCTTGCAATTACAACTTTGATGTTCCTTTTTTTTTAAAGATTTTATTTACTTGAGAGAGAGAGCAAGCACGAGCAGGGGAAACAGCAGAAAGGGAAAGGGATAGAGAGAGAGAGAGAGAGAGAGAGAGAGAGAGAGAGGAAGACTTCTCGCTGAGCAGGGAATCCGATTCCGGGCTCGATCCCAGAACCCTGGAATCATGACCTGAACTGAAGGCAGACACTTAACTGACTGAGCCACCCAGGTGCCCCACAACTTTGATGTTTTCTTGATAAAAATCAAACATTTAAATTTTCATCTCTCTCTCCTTGGTATTTTGTAAGATGTGGAGGCATTTTTCCATTGCTGTTATCTCAAGTACATGGGGCACTTGAGTCTTTACATGGCACAAAGCCAACATTAGACACAATTACTGTCATTGTCATTTTAGAGACCATCAGCGACTGTGGAAGATTCATGCCCTAAGCAGACTTGCTCACCTGGCAAGAGGTAGAGCTAGAAACAGATGAAGCTTCCACTTTTCCTGCCCAGGGTTACTCAAAGCTTGCTCCACCAATGATAGTAGGCAAAGTATTTGCTCCTGGTCCAGGGTGTGTAAGTATAGAAATCGAGAGTAAGCGCTTAGAGATGTTTATAGCAATTTGAATTTGCTCTGACACCGAAGCATATGACCAGTGGATGCACCTCAGTAAAGAAGGTTTAGACCAGTTGTCCTACTCATTGGGGAGTCACAGAGGTGAAAACTGTTTCTGGACACATAGTCATCTCATCTCTTTGGGTATAGTTCCATGATGAACTGGGGGGTAGGAATTGGTTATCACATAAAATTTCGGATTCCCAGTTAAATTTGCATTGCAGACTACAGTGAATAATATTTAATAGAACTATGTCCCAAGAATTTTTAGGGACATATTTCTACTAAAAATTATCTCAGGTTTGTATATTAAAATTCAAGTTTAATTGGGTTTACTGTATTTTTCTTAAAGATTTATTTATTTGAAAGAGAAAGTATGAGCAAGGGACGGGGCAGAGGGAGAGGAAAAAAGAGAATCTCAAGTGGACTCTATGCTCAGAGGGGAGCCTAACATGGGCCTTGATCTCACGACCGTGAGGTCATGACCTGGGCCAAAATCAAGAGTCTAATGCTCAACTGACTAAGCACCCAGATTCTCCAGGTGTCCTATATTTTTATTTGCTAAATCTGGAAAGCCTAGGTGGGGGTGCTAGACAGCTGTCCTCCATCACAGCTAATGTGAGAAACGCTGCTTGGTGTCCTCAAGAGATTTAGGCTCAGACTGACTCTACCTCACGGTGGATGTAGGCTGAGCCTAGATCCTTGTCTTCTGCTTCACTCATTTGTTCCACCACCATGTGTGGTAAACCCATCTATGTTGTCTTTTGCTAATCTCCTTGGCTATTTTTCAAATCTTGATGTTCACAGTGATACTATTTCTTTTTCTTGGCATTCAGTGGCTTTAGGAAAGTAGGTGTTTCTGAATAAGATTTTTGTACTACTTTGAGGATTAATAAGTAAATGCCTGACAGTACTTTTAAGAGATGCAAAAGTGCTTTCTCCACGGTTCACTAAACAATAAAATTGTTTCTAGTGTATTATTATTGTCACCTAAGCTGTTTTGCTGTGTTTTCTATCATTATTCAAATCCATCTTGGAAATTCTCTACTAAAGGTTTATGACAAAATACCCACTGTACCTTGTCCAGCAATTTGTGTTCAGGCAAAATGAGCACGTTCTACTTAAAAAGGACATTTAAGCAGCTCAAAAGGGTGAGTGACCTCAATTTCCTCATTTATAAAGTTGGGCTGTTGGGCTAGGTGGTCTCTAGGGTTCTTTGGCAGCTTGAATGTTCTGATTTAAAATGTCACCAGAGAAAGCCAAAACTGTGTAGAAAGGAAGAGCGGCAGTTTGCTTACTTCCTTAATGAAAGGAAAAGATTCACAAGCTGATAAATGCTCATGAACACCAGCTGATAGAGATGCTTCCTTCTCTACTTCCTCTTTAAATAACTTGCTTCCCACAGTAAAGCTCTCCCAGGTTATGGACTACATCAAGATGCATTAATGGGTATAAAAGGAGGTATTGGGCTGGGAATCAGGACTGAATTTGAAGCTTGGTTTTGCTGCTAATTAGCTGTATGATTTAGGAGCAATTACTAAACCGGATGACCACAAGTACTTCTGCTCTCTATAGAAATGGCACAATTCATATCATGGTGGCTAAATTCTATTGAGGAAGACATCTTTAAGATCTCACTAATCCTTTTTGGTTGTGAAAAGATGGGGTGACTGGTGCTAGTTTAGGTGATCAGGGTGGCCTCAAAGAGAATTAAGTGCTCTGCAAGACAGAAGATAGAAACGCCAGAATTGTTTGCCAGAGAAAGAAATGGGGTCTCTGGAAAAAGAAGAAAAGTGGAGAGAGAAATTTAGAAGCACCCCCCCCCGGGGCCCATGCTGTTCCAGAACTAGGTGAGAAGATGCGTGAGTAGTAATGGTTTTGTAGAGGGCAAGTCCTGGCCTGGCTGGTACTCAGTTCCAGCAGGTTATCACCAAGCTTAGGTGGGGTTCCAACACCTTCAGGTCTCCCCGTCTTCCAAGGAAAGGCAGAAATCTGAGAAAGGTTCTTCTTTTAAAATGTTGGAAATGAATTAAAATTTTATGTTATTTCTGTGCTGTCCAAACAAAGTATGTCCATGGATTGTATTTGGGCCATGAACTGCCATTTTAGAATATCTTGCCTAGAGAGAGGAAGGGTCCCTAAAAAGGTAAAAAATAATTGTAGTGCAGCCAAACCTTTCCTAAGTGTTTGTCATAAAAATCTTAGGTTGCTTCCAACTTTTGGTAGAATTGGTACACAATTTGTGATGATTTAGAGAATGAAGGAAGAAAGGTGTTGCCTTACAAGGGACAGAGTGGTCTAAAAGGGGACAGCAAGTGCAGGAGTGACATGAGATTAGGAATCGAGAATTCAGCAGAAGAAATCCAAAGATGCAAAGAAGAGAAATCTTCCCAAGAACACTGAGAGAAATGTAAACTCCTCCCGACAAGAAGCATATTGGTGTGAGGTTCTGGGCTTTCAGAGTAAATGGAATGGGGGTTGGGGCATTTCTACTTTAATATAAAAAGAATGAGTGACACCAGAAAGCTGGAGAACTTGTAGATATCCAGCAGTAGACACTTAATTTACAAAAGGGATAAAATGATATAAAACCTCTCAAAGAGTAATGTCTTCCACACACACACACACTCTGCTGCTGGAATGTTCAGAGGCTGTGGGAAACAAGAAAAAAAAAGGACCTAACTTTTGCTTCTGAGAGGGGCTGGCGGGAGCTTTGGTGACACTCCTGTTCCAAAGTCAGCGGCCTGAGGAGGGAGAAGAGGAGAAGCAGGACAGCCTGTCCCACTGTCACTAAGAAGGCTGCTGGGCTATTCCAGTCCACAGAACCTCAGAACAGTTAGGGAAAACCTGTAGTGATCGGGGGGAGCCTTGAAGAAACTGGACGGGAGAAAGGAGGAGATATAGAGACAGATGAAAAGTCAGGATCTCCAGGGTTTCAGGGCAAATCCCTGTCTTTTTTGAATGAGAGGTATGTATACAGAGTTAATGTATGTATGTATTTGTGACATTCTGGAGAGGTGAGGTTGTGTGCCGAAGACTATAATGAACATTCCTTTCCCTTTCCTTGGAGGAGGTTTCAGGTATTCTGCAACTCAGAAAGCAGCTTGTTCCTCTCTTTGTTCTCTTTCCTTTTGTGAAGAGCATGAGGCATAATATCATTGACACTGCCAAAGCCAACATGGGTTTTTCTTTCTTGTGGAACATGCATATCAGCCTCATCAGGCCAGAGTATTTTCATAGCTAACAAATTCAGGGAAATCAGCATTCCCGTTCTCCGTGCAAGTGTTAGGGGTCAGGGATAGTTTCTGGAAATTCTATGTTGCTTAGCACCACATTTATGCAGAGGGAGATAGATTTTTCTATTAAGAGTGCCTCACTGCCAGAGAAGAGACTATTGGCCATGTCATCTTGCTGGTCATCAGATAATTAGCTTGTACTGAATAGAGGCAGTATGCTCTGTACCATTCTAGGAAGCTAGAAGAGTGCCCTGCCTGGTCAGGGCCATTTAATCAGACAGACGCCGGGAAGAACAAGGGACTGGAATCATGGGAAACCTAGTACCTATGGCTAAGATTTATGGAGCACTGCACTAAGCAACTTGACATGAATTATCTTATTTTTATCTTCCTCAAATTTTGGTGAGATACATATGGTTGCCATCATCATTTGATGGTTGAGGAAATGAAGGTTTACAGAGATTAGGTAAAATGCCCAAGTCCCAGAGCTAGTTAGGGACAGAGCCAGGACTTGAACGCAGGTTTGTCTGATTCAAAGCCTGGGTACTTAAGTTCCTGGCAAGGCCATGGGGTGAACACTGACTTGTACACGGATAAGGTTTTTGGATTCAAGTCTCCATGGAAGCAAAGATACCAAACCCACAAAGACACCACTTTGAGAACAGAGGCTGCTCTCTTAAATTATCAATAGGCCATTAAAATCAACCTCATGATGATAGAGCTGGGCCCTGGCCAAATGACCCAAACACCCATGGGCATTTCTTTGTAACTCCTTCTAGCCACACGCAGAGTGATAGGGTCAGACTTCCACACTGCCCGGACTGCCAGACTTGGATTTCAGCATGAACACTGAGGTGAATTAGAGCGAGATTATGTCCTACTCCTGATTTCTGTGATCCCCACACAGTTTATGTTACCACCTCTACCTCTCAACCTCTCCAACCCACGTGCTTCAGAAAAAGGAGAGAAGACCTAGAAACATGGGCATCTGGGCTAGCTGACAGTCAGAATTTTCTCCTCAAGATTCATCTCTTCCGTTTTTTCATCTTTAAATTACTATTATTAAATCTCGTTTTTACCGAAGAATTCCATGCATCCAGTTAAAATAAAAATGAAATAATACTGACATAATCTTGATGAAGAATAGCTGTCCTCTACCCTACAGCTTCGTATTCCTAAAAGGAACTGTTTTGCTCTTTTTAGTGTTTTTTTCTGGTAGTCACCTTTATTTTTGTAAATATGCTAACACTGTATATTTCTTAATTTCTCCATCTTAAACAATAACTCCTGACTTTCTGCTACGGTAGATGAGTTTAATGCCCTTATACAACCTCTACCTCCTCCCAACTCTGTCTTTGTAACGTAGTTTTATCACAGATTATGGTTAAAAAAGTAATCATTTTGACTATTTAAATTTTGACTTTGTATACTACAAAACTTTTCAAACATGACACCTGATCTGACAGTATTCCATTCTACTGAGCACTTCTTTTTTTCTGCAGACCACCTTTCAGAGCTCTGCATCCTCCTGCAGCATGGACTGCTGGTGCACTAGGCCTGCTAAACAACTATCATCCTGGGACTTCCTTCTGTTTGTCTCCTAATTCTTAAGCCTTCCTTTTCCTTCTTTCTCAGTGGTTAGCCTTGTTTGATGGTAGGACATCCTGCGGTGGCTTAGTGCTGTCTTGAAAAGGAGGGCATGTAGTCAGACTTTCAGATTTAAGAAAATCTGACAGAGAACTTAGTCTGTCACAGAGACATTCTGGTTATTCCATCTAAACACTAACATGTTTTTCATTTATTCATAATACCAAGGCATTTTAAATCATCTATTGCCCAGACATTTGTCCCCATGTGTCCTTAAGTTTTCTAGCCTCCATTGTCAGTTCTCCATATAATATCCAAATAAAAAGGCTGTAGTTACCATTTGGCACACTGTGGCAAGCTCAGTATGGTCCTTGGCCACCTGTATCCTTGAAGTTAGGTTCTGCCTCAGCCTAACACTATCTCAGTTCTGGATAATGAACCTCAATTTCTCTGTATTCTGACTCCTCTCCTGGACCAACGGGGGGTCAGCAGGTCTCTGTGCCAATAACCTTCCCCAGTGGATTGGTGGAGTTGGGATTAATCTCAACATATTAAGTTCCATAGTTCTCCAAGTAAAAATCTCCCCACTGCTGAAAAATTCCCACACCTCTTTCTGTTCTAGTTTTTTGGGAACCTGGGTTTTCTCCATTCTCTCCAAAGCACTGGGACCTAAAATGAAGGTCTATCCTTCACCCAGATCAGTTGCTGTGCACCTCCACTGTCACCTTGCCCCTGAACCCCAATTCCCATCATCCCCCATTATCCTTAGTTGGAGTCTTTCAGTGAACTAATTTTACCCCATATTCCCAAATGTCTATCTTATACCCCAATCCTCTTCCCATAGGCTAACCTCTTAGTTCTTGCCTTATGCCTTTGAACCGAATAGGATTCATGAACCAATTATCTTTGGACATGATATTTGGCCCTTCCTTTGAGATTTCTTCACCTGCTTCTATTTGTTCTAAGTACCTACCAATTCTTCCTTGCCTTTGGCCAGGGCAGATTGGTGGAATCCTTTAAGCTCCCTCCTAAAAATTAACTGTGAATTTAATTCTCCTTTCAGCTACTCCTGAAGAAGAAATCGGAAAATCTCTCATGTTAAATCTTACAATCTTTTAGCAAAACTTATTTAGAATATAACAGATTGCGTAGTACTAGTTCGTGAGGTATAGTTTTAGGGGTTCCAGAAGAGACTGTCCAAAGAAATGTTACTCACTCAGTATTCACAATGCTTCAGACCCAAAACAGCTTTTAACCAGATAGTGGTTATTAACCCTGGCTGAAATTCTGAATCTGTTAGAGAGGTTTTAAGCAATGCTAATACCCAACTCTATACCCTGAGATTTAGATTTAATGAAACACGATGGGGCCTATGTTTCAGTAGAAAAATGTCCAGGTGATTCTAATGCACACTGAGGGCTGTGAACCCCTAACTAATGGAAAAGAGTAAGGCTTACAAATGTCAATCTCTCTTGAAGAAAAAAACCCCTGCCAGTTATGCTAAAGTATAAGCAACTGAGGTGTCTTCTGACTGAGGGCTACAAAGTGGGTGAAAGAAAACAGAATAGGAAATACCACAAAGAGGGGCACCTGGGTGGCTCAGTCGGTTAAGCTGCTGCCTTTGGCTCAGGTCATGATCCCAGGGTCCTGGGATCGAGTCCCACATCGGGCTCCCTGCTCAGTGGAGAGCATGCTTCTCCCTCTCCCTCTGCCTGTCACTCTATTTGTGCTCTCTATCTCTCTGTCAAATAAATTAATAAAACCTTAAAAAAAAAAAGAAATACCACAAAGAATAAATTTGGCAGAAGCTGAATCCTAGTCTCCACATAGAACTTATACATATTTTCTTAACCATTGTATCATATATGGCCTCTTTCTTCTAACTTGGGTAGGGGGTCCTCAGTTATGAGGTTAAGGGAGAAGAAAATGAGTTGGAACTGAGTGAGAGGTAAATACAGCCTTAGGGCTGTTCTTGTGGAGGAGAGGGCCTGGCCAGGAGTTTGAATATAACCTCTGGAATGTGACAACTTGTGTATAATCTGGACTTGCTTTGTTATCCAATCTGTAGGTGATAAACTGTGGTCATTGAGTAAGAGAGGAGAGTGCTGATTTATGACTCTAAGCAATAGGATAGTTTTGAAGCAGGATCCTGGCATCGATTATAGATTCTCAGGGCTCCTGCAAGTAAACTGGGGTTGAGGAATGGTACGAGTCCTGGCATGGAAGTGGAGTGCAAATGGGGCAGAACATCCCATTGTCATGTGGATGGGGAAAACGTAGCAAGAGGAAGAAAGAGTTATCACTCTGGGTGTAGGATGGTTCAGGGAAGATGAATAGTAGGAGTTGGGATGCCAAGGCAGATCAGAGTAATCCTCTTATAAGTCCCCCTTATTTAAAAATTTCCATGTATATGGAATGGTTTTCTCCACAGTTTAAAGTTATAGTAGTTCTACTGGTTATTTCTGCACTATGTCTCAGTTTCCTCCAGCATAAAATGATGACGTGTTCAGATAATCTCTAAGGCTCTTTCAAACATAGCAGTCTCTGAGTCTGAGTATTAGCAAAACCTAATGACAAGTGCATGGAAAAGGTTACAGTCATGATCAGTCCTGGCTGTTCACAGGTCTCTCCCATTCAGTGGTAATTCCTTACTAACCATTCTCATAGCTTCTTGCCAGTCCCTTTTTAAACCACATAATGCAATAAAAATACCCATAATATATATAAATTTTGTTGGAGTGGTATCAAGGACTTTGGATTTCTAATTCAAGAGAGAAAGCTAAATGATCAAAAGACCAATGAATCATAATTAATTGCAAAAAAGAGAGGAATTCTAGGTAGCAAAGGTGATCTCTCCTTCTTCTGGACAAGAGCCACTGGAGTGCTGAGAAGCAGGTTATGCAAGAAAGAGGAGGGAAACCAATTTCAGAGGAAAGATTTTTGAAAGTGAAGATGTGGGGGCAGTTAGCTGAAAATAATGAAAGATCATAAGGACAGGCCATTCTCTAACCTATACAAATTAAGGGACAATTAAGGGACTATATCCGTATTCTCTCCCTGACGCCTCTGAGGATCATCAAGTCTGAATGGCAAGGAATAATATTTTTAAGGGGTTGAGGCAAGACACAAATCATACTTTCCTGCTTTACATTCAACAATTCCTTTTTTAGAGAGAGAGAGAGTGTGTGCGCACACATGTGCTAGTGGGGGTGCGGGGGGCAGGGGGAGTGGAGGCGATCCAGCACAGAGACTGTGGTAGAGCTCAGTCTTACAACCCTGAGATCATGACCTGAGTTGAAATCAAGAGTCAGACCCTTAACCAACTGAACCACCCAGGTGCCCCTACCTGCAACACTTTTGCACAGATGGAACCAAGTGAAAGAGAGCACTAGGGACAAAAGGAATCACATACGGGGTAGACCCAAGAGATCTGTGACCTCTGGCCTGTGAGAGACCGAAAATGCCAGGTTATGTGATATTGCCATGCCCACACCTCACACAGGGCCTAGCCCATAGCTCAGTAGTCACTCCATTAATGAATGACTGAATGCAAAACTAATCCCATGAAATTTGCCTTAGAGAAGATGAGGAAAAGGGAAAGTTTGAGTGTAATTATATTATGAGTGATATATGAATGAACCAGATTTTAGAATATGCTGGAAGCACTTTTTCCTTCTTAGCCACATGGGTGGGTTACCATCCATCGATCTGCTGTGTGGGGTGGGAGGCTAAGGTGGAAAGATAAGTGGAGCACACCTTGTGGCTTGATTGTGACACTTCCTCATCCCCTAGTCTTTGCTGTTCACTGCCTAGTTTCCCAAAGCAATCTGTCAAGCACATTAGGCCTTAGGAGAAATCCATTAATGCTAAATATTCAACAGTAACTTCAATAGAATATTTGTCTTAAAGGTAAGCCAAAGGCCCTCAGAGATTTAGCGTCTCCTTCCAGATGGCCCCCAATAGTTGTAGGACTTTCCCTAATGAAGGGAGCTCCTGGATGTGCCCCAGGGAACTCATCTAATATATTCACATACATACAACAGTCACCTACTGCTGTACTGTTTTCCTCCTTTGTGTGTTTATTTCCAGTCCCACCTATAGTAGATAGAGAAATAAGCCTAGATTAGGACCCTGAAGGCTGGAATCTTGCTGTTTATCAGCTGTGTCTCCTTAGGTAAATCTCCAAACATCTCCAAGTTTGCTGATTTGTAGAACAAAGATAAACTCACAGGTTACTGTTGGAAATAAAATTTCTTAAAATCCTTCAAAGTCGTCCCATAGCAATTAGATTATAATCCTAGCACAGTAGCCTAAAAGACCTCTTTTGATCTAGTCCCGGCCTGTCTCTTCAATATCATCTGTATCTCTTCCCTCACTCATTCAGTTCCTGTTCTTTGGACTTCCTTGTCTATTGCTCAAATATCAATCAATATCTCTTCATATCAGGGTTGGAGTAATCTTGACATTCCTTGTTTGTTCCTTGCTATCCAGGTCTCAGCTCTTATGACATGTTTAAAAAAAAACAAAAACAAAAAAACACAGCTCTATCCACCTTATCAAATACCTATTTACCCCATTCCTACCACGTCATTGCCTATCACATTATTCTATTTAATTTTCTTGATAGCAATGATCATTATTTGAATTTATTTTATTGATTTGTTTGCTTACCTATTCATTAGTTTTCTCCCTCCAACCAATAATATAAACACTAATAGAGCAGGGACGGTGTATCACTTGCATTGGGAATAATGTATGGCAAGCACATAGTAGATGGCAATAAATATTTGAATTGAAGTAGTGAAATCAATGTCTGAGTTCAAATATTTTAATGAAAGGAATTTATAAACCATGAAATGCTGTGCACATAAAAGGTGGTATTTCCTTCCATTGAGAGGGTACTAGAGGGGAAAGAAAAGAAGGTAAGTAGTCAAAGAATACTAGATTTTCATTTAGCCTTTACTACTTTTCAGTTGTCTGAGGTAGGGCCAGTCACTGTTTTGCCTCTCTGTCCATTGGTTTTCTTATCTGTAAAAGGAGGAAAGTGGCATTTACCTCCTAGGTTGTTCTGAGACCCAGATTTAATGTTGACAAAAGCACTGTGCACACTGAAGTTGTTCATGTAAGTTTTTACCATTCTCCAATGTGGGATCTTAAACTAGGAGAATGACTTCCTACCTTTTTTTTTTTTAAATTTAAAAGAAGCAAGAGTTCTGGGAAGCATTGGTGAGAAATTGAAGAGGGAGTTTACTTTACCCAAACTCTTCCCCAAAGCATCAAAAATCTGGGATCCATGGCTTCATTTGCATAAGTATATTTGCATGTCCTAATTAGAACCTTTGGCAAGAATCCGAGAAAAGGAATTTCGGCTTTTGCCCTCAAGGAAGAAGATAATTCTTTCCAAAACAGCCACAGCATTTTCCTGCTGGAGAAGATAGGGGGCAAAGGCATTAATGTTGCTTACAGAATTTAGACTGAGCAGTCAGATTAACATCAATTTACAAATGAAACAGCATAAGCCCCTTCAAACAAAGCACATTATATTTTATTTAGCAACACCTCCTTGCCTCTCCTAGCTCTGGGTAATGGCTGCCCTAATACTTTCACAAAGAAGACTGTCTGAAAAGAAAGAAAGGATGGCCCATACTTGATCTGCGTATTCACCCTGCACTTCTCTGCTGAGGTCCAGAAGTTCCCCAGAGAGAGCAAACCCAACCCAAACCTTCAGGTCCACCTTTTGACTCTGGGGAAAATGGAGGGCTTGATCGACTCATAACCTTCTGGTGCAGGGCTTGGAATCCAAGATTCTGGGCTTGGGTAGTGAGTCTGTCATTTATGATATATATGGGACGTTGGGCTAATCATTTTACATTCTCTTAGTCTTTAATCCTTCTGCTGTAAAAGGGAGATAAAATTGACATCTGCCTCATGGAGTTGTTGGAAGGATTAAATAAGATCCTATGTGGAGCAAACCCTTTGTAAAGGGCAAAGTGTTATATAAATGTCCCACATTTAAATCCTGTCCTCCTTCATCCCTGAACTTTCTGTCACAAGAAATTATCATGTCGCCTCTCTTGGTTGATAGGGTTGAAATACTCAAGGGCCCTGAATGCTTACCAGAAAGGTATACAAATGGCACAGATACAGCTTTTCGCCTTCTTGTAGCTGCAGCTAGCATTGCTAATGAACCACAACACTTTTTCCTACTTAGTCTGGGCCCAATCTCAACATCCCCACCATAACTTTCCAACAGCTACCATTAACTGTTGGGAGTGGGCATGGGAGATAGAGCTGATTTGCCATCCCTCTGACCCCTCTAAGGCCTGTGGCCAAAGTGTCCCACGCTCTTCTCTGTTGTCCAGATTGAGGACACACAGAATACTGCCCAAGTGCAAGAGATGACACCCCGCAGTGACAGACCTCCCTCTTAGCACACACATACACAGAGCAGCACAGGCTCAAACATCCGTTTAGTATGTCGGAGTTAATTTCACAGTGGAAAAGAAAAGCAAATGTTCGGGGAAATGTTGGCAACAGTACAATTTATGATAAATCAACTTGCCTGGAGAGATGAGTAAGAGGGTTTTGGAGAGAACAAAGGCTCTGGGACTGAGCAGCAAATGTCAAGTTAGCTACGTAACTGGTGGGAGTGTGTATACTGTGTAATGGGATCAATCCCGTAATTGCTCTATGCTTTCCTATCAAATAGGATAATTAGAAGACATTTTGATTCTCAGTTGAATCAATTCTTTCCTTAGGCTTTGAGAAGAAGTGTGTCTTACAGAGACTACAGATGTTATTATTGAAATCTCCCCCCTCTTAGATTCTGAAGGAAGGATGTAGTTTGATTTTGTGGATGTGATCACAGGTCCGCCCTTGACAATCCAGATGTCAGAGAGCAGTCCTAAATCAACAGAAGTTGACCCCAACCTCTCAAGTTCCCCACTTGCAAGCCGAGAGTCATTTCTTTTATTTGGTCTGGCTGTGAGTTTGCAGGGTGTGCAGTGACGTGCTCTAGTATTTTACCAAGGTCACACAGTCTCACAGTCCATAGGAAGCAGCACTTGCCCATTACCTAGGCTCTCGACTTTGTGTCATTAGGGGCATGACCAAAGAAAGACTTATATATAAACATGTTTTCTTATTAAAATAAAATCAGTTTTGTATGCAGAAATACAACCCAATTGTTTACATCTTCAGCAGAATAATTTTCAAGAAGGCAGTTGGCAGTTGTCATGTTAACAAATATTTCCTTAAGTCCTAGAAGCAAAGAAGTTCATAAGAAATAATGCTAAGAACAAAAGTGGCAAAATTCTGATTTTTCTGAGCCTAGAGACTGTTGCTTCCATTTGCTTTAAGGGTTTGGTATCAAGGTCCAATTCAAGAAACATATCTTAATGGATCTTTGTTTTGGACAAGGGAGATGATAGCTCCTCTTACTACTTGCTGATCTTATTAGCCATCTTTCCAGTTTTGAATGACTAAAGACACTATAGTTTACAAAGTACTCTTTTTTTTTTTTGCATTTAATGTGTCTCATTTGATCCTCATATAATAGTTTTGGCAATGTCAACACCAATTTTCTGAGGGAATTCAGAAACTCAACTGGGTGAAGTCTCTTGGCCAAGGTCACATAGCTAAAAAGTGTAAAAATTGGTATTTGAACCCAGATAAGCTGATTCTAGAATGATGTTCTTTACTACCACATACAACCTTGGGAGGGACATAGGACAGGGATTATGTTTTTTTGTGAAGTTAGCACAAGGGATTTTTTTTTTTTAACCTAACGGAAATGCCTGTGGCCAAGAGAGTGAGCCAAGATGGGTCGACATGGGAAATCTGAGAACTAAATATTAGAGAGGACAAATCCAAAGAAGCCAAAGATGCCAAGTTTGGGGTTGGGTGAAGTTGACATCAAAATAAAAGTAGTTGAGCATAAACAACACACTGATCTGCATAACAGGTGATATTTGCAGTGTACCTTGGAAACTAGAAGTTTTGTGATGTCTGTGTTAGTCGTTGATTTAACAGGCAAGAAGCAAAAAGGGACATTTATAGTCTGCCCATGCTGGTGCTGGAATCCTTCTAGGCTGGAAGTCTACTTGTTCTATGGCTTTGCTGCAATAGGCTGGGTGATATTCGTAAGAAGCTAAACAGGTCAATGGCAGCCACTGAAGCAGAATGAGAGGGATAACACACATTAGTTTGTTGTTTCCAGTAATACAGAATATCATCACACTTAAATTCTAGTTGATACAAGGATGGGAACTCACTATCAGGAGGGACCTTTTTAAGAATGAGGGGAAAATGTGTACCAACAGCAGAGGACAGAGCTAAATAGTAAAGGGAAGTCACTGCCAGGACACAAAACAAAGGGAAAAACATATCTCTGCAGCTGACTCATGAAGACAGTCAGCCAGAGACCAGCCCAGTAGAAGGTGCTGTGGAATAGACAGGGCCTGGGTTTGAGCTTATTCATCATAACAGTGATTGCTATATACTTAAGTGTGCACTTGCTATGTGTCACGTATGTATATAGCAATTTATAAGTACTCTTTTATAATTTTCAAAATACCATGAAATGGTTATCCTTAAGGACATTTTTGTAAATGAGAAAGTAGTGGTTCAGAGGGATTCAGTGACTTTTTTTTTTTTTTTTTTTTTTTTTTTTTTTTTTTTTTTTTTTTTTTTTTTTTTTAAGATTTTATTTATTTATTTGACAGAGAGAGAGATCACAAGTAGGCAGAGAGGCAGGCAGAGAGAGAGAGGAAGCAGGCTCTCTGCCGAGCAGAGAGCCCGATGTGGGCCTCGATCCCAGGACCCTGAGATCATGACCTGAGCCGAAGGCAGAGGCTTTAACCCTCTGAGCCACCCAGGTGCCCTCAGTGACTTTTTTAAGGTCAGAAATTGAGTGGGAGAAAATCCAGGATTGAGCCAGGAGCCTGGCTCCAAAGGCCCATACTCTTAGCCAGTATGCTAAACATCCCAACACCTAGTTGTTGGACAGTAAGTTGATTATGGTGAACTACATTTAATAATTTTGCTTCAAGTCTTTTTTAGATATGTCAACCATATATAGCAGAACTTTTCAAGTGTTTTATGTTTATATATTGCTCTACTGGGCTTTAACACCATTGGCAACAATTGTTAAGCTCCTCTCCGTCCATCCTGAGCTTTAAGGACCTTCACTTAGAAGCTGACAACTCCCTGGGCACCAGTATCTGGCTAGTTTATAAAATCTTAGGAAATTGTATTGATGTCATAGTGCTCATTGGGCATCATGGGAGCAGGTGGTTCAAAATCTCCAGCACAGCTCTAGGGAGAGATCTTTCACAAAGATTTACATAGGCTGTTGTCCAGATTGAAACATCTTTTATATACCTTTCCAACCCATTCCACTCTTATACCACAACATGCCTCATCTCATGAGGGTACAGACAAAGCAGAAATAACAAGCCTGTAGATGCAACTCTACTGGATGGCTAGTCTGAAGATGGCTATCTTTGGTGGGGGGTGTCTCATTTTGATCTGTGTGTCTTTCTGTGGATATTTGGCATCACATCCAAAAAAACTCTTCAGATGAATCTGCCTGCTTTCCTTACGCTGGAGCCAAAGATATATCGCTTCATGAATGTCCTGTCAACTCTAGGATTACAAAATGCTGAGGCACTTCTAACTATCCCCACTCAAAGAAGGCTGTAATATATTCTAAGACAAAGGGAATTTGGACAGCATCATCATTTGGAGGGTATTCCATTGAAGGGCACAGAGAAGGGGACTATCGGCTGATACATCCAATGCCCCCTAAGCTCAGTTTCTAATATAGCTCACTGAAACTCTTTTTGATAAACTCCACACTTCCCCAGTAGTAATGTATTTGTAGTTGTTGTTAAGAGTGTAGGGAGTGTTTTGGTATTAGCCAGTGATTTCAGTGTTAAGCAAGAGAAACTGAAGTCTGATTTCAGCAGAAGAGTAATTCTTCAAAGAAAAAAAAAATGGGAGGAATTAACAGGAAAGTTGGAGAAGCAGACCCAGAACAAAAGGAAGAACTAGTCCAGTGAGATTCCTGCTGCATGATGGCCACAGATGACACTAGATGTCATCTTCACTATGGTCACTGGATCCTGGATGCTGCTTGTGACATAGATCCTCCACAGGCCTTCCTCTTTGGATCCCCGGCTCCTAATTTGAATTCCCACATGGATGAACGTGATTGGCCAGCCTATATTTAATGCTCATAATCTAGCTGCAAAGGAGGCTGGGAAAATTACTATATGGTCTTACTGGCTTAGATAGTGGAAGGCTGGCTCTACTTTCCTTCAAAATTCATTAAGTAAGAAATTTCCCAGTCATGGACTTGGAGATGTTAAGATGCTGGCTAGCCAAAGATGTGACACATTTTGTCAATGTCATCTGCATATTTTTCAAATAACACCATCTTCTTCAACTCTGACATAGCCTTGTGTGTTTTTTTTTAATTCATTTTTATTTTTTTATTAACATATAATGTATTATTTGTCCCAGGGGTACAGGTCTGTGAATCATCAGACTTACACCTTTCACAGCACTCACCATAGCACAAACCCTCCCCAATGTCCATAACCCAGCCACCCTATCCCTCCCAAACCNCCACAACTCCCCCACCCTGCCTCTCAAATTCCTCATATCAGAGAGATCATATGATAATTGTCTTTCTCTGGTTGACTTATTTCACTTAGCATAATACCCTCTAGTTCCATCCACATTGTTGCAAATACAGCCTTGTGTTTTAAATATCATTACCTGTTTAATTTTTTAGCTCTTTAAAATAGCCTCTAAGTTTCAAAATTATTCTAATACCATTCTTGAAATCCATTTAGAGACTTTTTCTGGGTAATCAGCATACTTCTAAAATTAGGTAAGTCAAACTCCCAACCCAATAAACTTTATTTTTGTTTTGGGGTCATTTCTATTTAGCTCAATCAGAAAAATCCATGCTTGCTAAAAATAAATAAATAAAAAATAAAGAAGCAAGTGAGCAGATAAAATTGACAAGATACCAAGTACTTAAATATCTACTACACAGATAGCCCTTTGTTTTGAATTGCAGCTGTCTTGCAATAAATAGTACAAATATAAACAAATTCAATAGAAACTCCAGAAAGAAAGTGCTTAGAATAGCAGACACTATGTTTTTAAACAATCCCCAAAAGAATCAATCAGAGTTTGCAACTCTTCATTCAATCCCATGAAATTTGTTTAGAATCAACCTGATGAGGAAACTCCTGATAAAGACCCTCATTCCTTTGCCTCACTGTCTACACTGTCATGTAGAAATCTGTTTCTCCTGAGGAGTTAAAATTAACATAAATGTGTGTGTGCCCATATGTGTATGTGTGTCTACTAATAAATTTTTCACCTGAAAATACAGGAAGGGAAAGTAGTAAAGAGCGGTGGGGCAGAGAGTGATGGGTAAGGAGGGTTGTTTTATATAATGTATCATTAAAGGGTGGAGCCACCAGCATTTAACTGGTGTTTAAATAAATCTATGGTGTTAACAAAATTGCAGAAGGTGAAAAGGTAGCTAGTGAAGAGAAGAGCTGTGGGGGGCTGAGTCCTGTTTTAGAAAGCTAGTTGAAACTTTTATTTATTTTTATTTTTTTTAAAGATTTTATTTATTTATTTGACGCAGAGAGAGAGATCAGATCACAAGTAGGCAGAGAGGCAGACAGAGAGAGAGGAGGAAGCAGACTCCCTGCTGAGCAGAGAGCCCGATGCGGGCCTCGATCCCAGGACCCTGAGATCATGACCTGAGCTGAAGGCAGAGGCTTTAACCCACTGAGCCACCCAGGTGCCCAAGTTGAAACTTTTAGACAAAGCAAGTAGACAAAAACATTTAAACAAATAGTTAAATGTTTTTAATAGTTAAAATATTTAGAGATTGAAAGAAACAGCAGAAGAGATGGAGGAGAGAGTGCATCTAGAAAAAAAAAAGGGAGCTCTAAAGAAAGAACATACAGAGCATAGATGTTCTATCAAAAAGGGCTTTTGAAAATTAAAAATTGATAGCAGAGGGCACCTGGGTGGCTCGGTGGGTTAAAGCCTCTGCCTTCGGCTCAGGTCATGATCTCAGGGTCCTGGGATCGAGGCCCACATCGGGCTCCATGCTCGGCAGGGAGCCTGCTTCCCCCTCTCTCTCTGCCTGCCTCTCTGCCTACTTGTGATCTCTCTCTCTGTCAAATAAATAAATAAAATCTTTAAAAAAATTGATAGCAGACATAAAAAGTTCAGTAGAGAAGTGAGAGATAAAGTCAAAGTCTGTCAGAGAGGAAAACAAAAAGAAACAAATAGGAAGAGGGGAGAAGAAAGATCAGGAACGTAGAAAATCAGAATAGTGGTACCACTGTCCAAATGGTAGAAGTTTCAGGAATAGAGAACATAAACTGGAGAGGAGGAAAATAAAGAGAGGACACAATGAAATGTCCCAGAAGGGAAGGGCACAAGGGTGCAGACTAAAGGGATCCGATGGGTTCCCAGAACAATTAATATGCATATCTGGTTGGGGGAGGATCTCATCCAAGTATCAGGGATCAAATGGCAGTAGTTATCTCAACAAATTTGGGAGAAAACAAAATTAAACAGTGCCCTCAAAATTTCCCAGGAACCTGCAGTGTGTACACAGCTAAACCTCCCATCAAGGGTGAGGAGTAGAATAAAGACATTGTAGGGCAAGAAAATTCTTCTTTTCTTCCCTTTTAGGTTCTTTGGCTGGTCTAATAAAATAAATTGACATTAGATCAATAGGAGGAAAAAAACAGTTTGATTTTTTTTATATAAGAGCTCATAAAAATATGAGGCTGAAAGAAGTGACCAAAGCAGTCAGCTTCTATATCTTTTAGACAAAGAAACAATACATTTATGAAGAATTGACAAGATAAAGAAGTTTGGGCTCGGGGTAGCAAATTAATGAAGAAGTAACAAGGTTTTTTTCTATCACCTTCTTGGCCCTGTAGTCCCTATATCTGGTGATGAGGATACCTTTTACCCTCCAGGTGCAGGAAGGGTACTGTTCACATGGGGAAGTTATTTCTTACTTTCAGGGAAATAAAGGAAAATCAGAGTGTCCTTCTCATATCAGCTGTTTCTATGTAACCTTAATTCAAAATAATGTGCCAGAGGGGTACATTTTGGGGAGGCCTTCCTTGAACCCCATCTATATCTTCAGACATGTAAGACATCAAAAATACTACCTTTTTCACAATGATACTGGAAGATTTTTTCCAACAAAATTGGAACATAAACTATGAAAGTGGAAGACCCTAGACTCAGGAAACAGGGACCCATATACAAGAGAATCAAAAGACAGTTTCGAAATGATGGCAAAGGGACATTCTGAATACCAGATTTGAGCAGGTCTAGAGCACACAGTAGAGATGAGAGAAAGAGGTCAAGTGGCTCCAAAGTAATGTATCTAAGGGGAAAAAATACCAAATAGAATACCTGATATGCTTAAACAGATATTTACAGTTTTGTCAAGAGTTTGGGGATACATTATTAATAAGTAAATATAAACAAGCAAATAAAAGTAAGTAAATTTCCAAAAGAAGGGAAAATTTTAAATTCTAAAAGAAAATACTATCTAGAATAATATGGGATTCTACTATGAGAATTATTTATTTAGTCTCAAAAATATAAACACTGAATATTGATTGCATGTGATGCAGTTTATATAACTCCAGATTTGTTCCTCATCTCCTCTCACCCCCCATACCTTGGCTGTTTACTCAGTGGAGAGCCTTGGCCACAGACCACCAGGTTTGACCTCATCTCAGCCTGCCCCAGGGGGAGGGGGAGATCTGGGCCTCAGTGCCATTCCATCACATCCCTCACAGAAGGCCTGGGTAGCACAACCTGGCAGTGTGGAGTCGTGAAGGCCCCACTGCGGAAGCTTTGACTCATGAGAAATAGGAGATGGGAAGGAGCTAACAAATTCTTTACCCTTCCTTCTCTAGAACAGACAGTTGTGAGATTAAGTGGATCTAGTCTTCCATTCTGGAGGTTTTGTATAAGGCCAAGCCATTGGCTAGTTTTCTTGCGAGGCTGCAACTGCACAATCATGCAGCACCCCTATGTTCACTGCCTTTTTTTTTTTTTTTTACTCTATCTCCATGCTTTTACATCTTAGGATTGTACCTCCAATAAAGCATTAGCCTATAAACTCTGCCTTGAGTGCTGTTTTCTGGGAAACACAGACTAAGACATTGTTTGAACCAAAAGACAGGTCCTATTACTAACCATATCAGGGGAAAGAGAGAGAGAGGGAGAAATAAAGGAGAACACAAAGAATAAAATTCTCATCTTGTAGGAAATCAACATTTGTTTAAACTGCAATATCAAGAAATAGCACTCCAATCTTGTGATTTAGAAAGATGGAGATATGTTCTAAAAGAAAGATCTAAAGAATTGAAAAATGGTTCTCTTTGGAAGGTGAGAATCAGTGTGTGGGTAGGTATTCAGGAAACTAACGATTATATGTATGTATGTGTGTGTGTGTGTGTGTGTGTGTGCATATATGTATGAAGGAGGTACATATATACTATTAATTAACTATACATTAGTAACTATATATTTATAACTGTATGTTATACTAATAGTGTATGATAGATATTATATTAACTACATATAAACTGGGAAAATAAATGGGCAAAACTTATGTTAAAAGTTAGACTTTATCTTGTGAAGCTGAAGAACTATCAATGAAATAGAATGATGGGTGAAAGGAGTAATGGAATCCTTCATATCCGTGATTGGTTAATTTTAGGTGTCAACTTGTCCAGGCCACAGGATGCCCAGACATTTGGCCAGTATTATTCTGGGGGTGTCAGTGAGGGTTTTTCTGGATGAGATTAACACTTGAAATGGTAGACCGAGTAAAGCAAGTTGCCCTCTTTTGTGTGGGTGGGCCTCAACCAATCAGTTGAAGGCCTAAATGAAATAAGAAGGTTGACCCTCACATGAAGAAAGGAGAAATCTTCCTGTCTGACTGTTAAGCTGGGACATTGATCTTTTCTTGCCTTTGGACTTGAGTGGAAACAAGTCTTGGGTCAATTCTCTGGGTCTCCAACTTGCTGAGTACAGATCCTCCATAATCTTGTAAGTCAGTTCCTTGTCATAAATCCCTTCCTTCCTCTTTCTCTCTCTGTATATATCCTTTCGGTTCTGTTTCTCTGGAGAGCTCTGATGAAGTAATTAATTAACTAATTAATTTTCTCTGAAAAATTTAATGTCTATCGAGTTAAGTCAATATTTATCATCTTCTTTGTGAAGATGGCCACTCATATTTTCTGGGCTGTCGCCTACTTGTCCTTCTCATTCTGTTTTTATAGATCGTCCTAAACATGACAACACACTCCAACGCCCTGTATTTTCAAAGGTAACACTATAAAAGCAGTTGTGTGAATAAATGTCTCCAACAAGCAGATGTTATTCTTAACCAAGTCTGTCTGGAAAGCAGTTTGGGCATGGGCAGGATAAACAGCTTTAGCTTATGGATTCAATGCACTATAAGACATTTATCAAGCACCTGGCTGTGTGCAAAGCATTATGCTAGGTTTTGTGGGAAATACTGAGATGAATCATCTCCTGTGTGTGCGGTCCACCAAAGCTGAGAATATGAAATCCAGTATTAAGATGAATTATGCTGAATTTTTCTTTGACATGCTATCGTTATCACCTTATTTCCAATGGATATGACTGAGGCATGACCCATGTTTTTCTCTCTTCTCCAGAAAAGAAAAAGGTTTTGGTGTGTAAGGACAAAGAACTATGAGCATCAGTTTCAAAGTTAAAATGTAGATATCATGGACTTGTGGCTGCAGTTGATTTTTATGTGCTTGAAAATGTTCTAGTTTCTCCACCAGGCATATCATAGCAATGAATAATCAAGGGAAAAAGAGTTCTCTCAGCTACAGTAATTTCTGACACACACAAAAATGAGAACCGTGATTTTACAATTTAGTGAGTTAGTAGCCATTACATGAAATATTGGAAAGTTCACAATTTTATGTCCAACAATACAACCTTCCCCACACATAGGTCATGGGCTTATTTTCCCATGTCATAACTTATTTTGGAATTTCTTAGGTTCCTAGTCAGTGTAAACACGGTATGTGATGAATAATGTTGACACAACTTAATATTTTTCTCACTGACTGAATATTTGGTTCAAATATATACACACCCAAGAAATTTTAGTAAGCCTAATTAAAATAACAAGGAAAAAAAACCCTTCAAGAAACACATATAAAGAAAAATGTAACCAAAAAAAGCTGAATTCGGTTCTTTATTACTTTTTATTTGGCTTCTGGTAACTTTCAATTTGAGTTAAAATATATCTTTAACCCAAGGGTGCATATAAAAATATCAAGAGCTCCAAATTCAGTCACTATTGACCAGCCACTCCACCCTGGTAATGGAATACAAAGAGAAAACTGAATTATGGCAGGAAATTCCCATTTCTTTTAGTGATGCTGTATCCACATCCATCTTCCTTTGTCAACCGAACTACAGACCTTTACCTCCCAAATGTAGACATGGCAGCAAATATTTATTTGTTTTGTGAATTTTCTATTTTAATGTGCATTTTATGTGCAGGAAGGCAGTCAACATAATGAGACATCCCTGGTAATAGTTACTTAGGCATAATGAAAAATGGATAGAGTTGTTTTCTATATTTTTAGTGAAAGGAATTTTTTTCTTTAATAAGTAATATAGGCATAGCTCTTGGACAGTGCATGGCTCTCATTGAATCAATCCCACTAGCATTAATATTTCTGTAAAGCATACTCCATGCACAAGGCATCTCAATTATCAGTAGATTTGAACCTGGACATCATTCATTTATGTAAAATTCTGCATGCAGGTGCCTACCTTAAAATAATGTGTATAGAATATGTGACTATATACGTGATTTATATGAGATATATTCACACACACACACACACACACATTTTTGTGTGTGTGTGAGCGAGAGAATGAAAACATACCCAACTTGACACAGATTTCCAAAAGGTTTTCCTTAATGTCTTTACAAGGAATAAAGAGTATTAGCAGAAGGAATTAATGACAAGTTTCCTTCAGACTCATTCTGTCGTTTTTGAAATGAGATTTATGCTACGGTATTGGTTATCTCTTTTGATGTTCTCTAATATCACAAATACAAAGGAGTCTCTTCTTTTGATTGTTCATGTCTAATTATCAGTCTATGCATAATTCAAAGTATGTTAGATTTGCAATCAAAATACTGTGTGACTCTGGAATAGATCCTTAGCATTTATATTTCTCTCTTTCTTTACTTATAAGTTGGGTATAGTAACTCCTAACTGTCAGGGTTGTTATGGGACTTGACTGAATTTATGAGTGTGCTTTGTACATCTTAAGCATGTTCTAATACGGTCAGAGATACTACTATTAATTTTCTTTGTAGTATGTCATCTCTATCTAATTATGACCAATAATAGCATTGTGTAGGTTAGCATCTTATGGGCTAGATATTGCCCAATAAGCATGGAAAATAGCCCTTGGATACTTGCATCTCTTCACTGTTTTGGACAGAGAGAATATAAACAAGCAGTGAAACAGTCTGATTCAAAATGAGAAAATTCTAGACCTGAGAGACCATTGTGCCTTTTGTATTGTGCTAAGTATGTTTGAGTGTAGAGTGACAGGCAGTTGATTTTGAGGCTGGCTACTTATAAGGCTGACCTGTGCTTTCATTTCAGATGGAAACTTTCTAGTCATTGTTACAGTATGGGTGAATAGTCATTTTAAATATGATTATTATTTTTTTCTTCCTTTTTTTAGATGAAGCAATGTTCTAAGCAGATAACCTATAGACTCATTGGTTGCCACTTCCATACTACCCTGTCCATTTTCCTACCCTATTGCAGCCCTCTGTGTAGGATGGGTTATACACTTCTTTACAACTAAAAGAACACTGGCATTGATTCAAATCATAAGTGCCTGGCTGCTGAATCTCATACAATTTTTCAAGATTATCCCATAATCTTGTAACTTCTATTCGGAATGACTTGGGTGAGTAAAATTAGTTTTTAATTAATAAAAAAATTAAGTTTAAATGAAAGCTACAATTACAAAAATATTCTTTCACAATATAGCTATAAAATTGTGCTATTGAAATATTAAAGATCATATTCTATACATCATGAAAAATAGAAGAGTGTGGCAAAGTACCTGGGTTTGAATCATGGCTCTATCAATTCCTAGCTTTGTGACTGTGGTCTCAAGTCCCCGAATCAGTACTTATCAGTGCTAGTTAGTCTTATTGTCTAACAAGAACAGGACCTAACTGACAAAGCCACTGTGAGGATTGAATGGATTAATACAGGCTTTAAGAACATTATGTTAATAATTGTTGGCTATTTATCACCATCCCCTCCACCTCCTCCTTTTTAGGAAGAAAATTCTTTTTAAATCCCCAAAATATAGACTAATCTTATTGAACATTTGACCAGGTTGTTTTCTCCACAAATTGAAGGTTGAGTTTCAACCATATAACCTTTTATATAAATAAGAAGCTGTTTCAGGCACAAGAACAGACCTACTGATCTGTTACATTATATTCCAGCATATTGAAAAAGCAGAGGAATGGTCCTGGCTCATTAATCTAGACAATGTTTAAAAACTCCAAAGCAATGCACTGACTTGTCTTCAACTAACAAAAACATTTATATAGGGGCGCTTGGGTGGCTTAGTCATTTAAACATCTGCCTTTGGCTCAGGTCATGATCCTGGGGTCCTAGGATTGAGCCCTGAGTTGGGGTCCTGGGATTGAGCCCTGAGTTTGGCTCTCTGCTCAGTGGGGAGTCTGCTTCTCCCTCTTCCTCTATCCCTTCCCGCCCCCACTCATGCTCTCTCTCTCTCTCAAATAAATTAATAAAAATCTTTTGGGCGCCTGGGTGGCTCAGTGGGTTAAAGCCTCTGCTTTCGGCTCAGGTCATGATCTCAGCGTCCTGGGATCGAGGCCCGCATCGGGCTCTCTGCTCAGCAGGGAGCCTGCTTCCTTCTCTCCCTGTCTCTGCCTGCCTCTCTGCCTACTTGTAATCTCTCTCTCTGTGTCAAATAAATAAATAAAATATTTTTAAAAAATAATAAATAAATTAATTAATTAATTNTGTAATCTCTCTCTCTGTGTCAAATAAATAAATAAAATATTTTTAAAAAATAATAAATAAATTAATTAATTAATTAAAATCTTTAAAAACAAAACAAAACAATCTCTCCTACCCCAAAATTTATGTAAAGGACTCGGACCAGGAATAGGGCCTCGTAAATGTAAACTGGAGTACCAGGGAGTTTGAAAAGTAAAAACAAGCAGATTCCTTGTCCTGTAGGGAAGTCAACAAAAGAAACCATAAGGTCAGTAGAGTATTGAGCCTGAGAAGTACGTGGATGCCAGGGCTCATTCCTGGAGCCCAGGATTTTGGGTCAGTCCACGAGGTTCTGGGAGTTTGGGTATACTATATCAACTCTGTTGGGACACTAAACAGCCCTCCATTTTCCCTCCAGACCTGGTCATTCTGGGCCCCTACGTTCTTCTATGCTGGAGAGGTGGTCAGCATTGCACTAGATGTTGTTCTGCCAAACACTACAAGATTTTAGTGGCAGAAGAACATCAAATACAGATTTTTTGGCTAAATGTTAAAGTCAATATGAAATCAAATCCAAGGCTGAGGCTGCATCATCATCATTAGGGTGACCAATTCATTCCATTGAGCCCTGGACTTTCCTGATGGTAGCACACAAATTCCACATCCAGGAATACCCTCCTTTGCAGGAGAACCAGCACATGCTTGTCATCCTAATCTTCACAGAATAAATATCATTGAATAATGTGTTTAATAATATATTACAAAATTTTTAATGGTTCAAATGTCCAGGAGTCAAATTTAAGATTATGGGACTTAGTGTGGGAAAAGTAATTTCTCAGCACTGCCAGCTTCTAGATTGCAATGTGTGGTCACTAAACTGCACATTTGGGTTGTGGACAGATGTTTAGTCTCAACCGAAGTGAGTGGAGGAGCAAAGTTCTTTGTGGCTAACTCTGTCAGTAGAGGCAACAATTTCAGGTGGCATGGCAATCAAGATGTCAAATTGATCTACTTTCTTTCTTTCTTTTTTTTAAAAGATTTATTTATTTATTTGAGAGAGAGTGAGAGAACGTGAGCAGGGTGAGGGGCAGAAGGAGAAGGAGAGAAAGAATCTCAAGCAGACTCCCCACTGAGTGTGTGAGCTGAAATCAAGAACTGGACACTTAACAAACTGATCTACCCAAGTGCCCAAACTTGGTTTATTTTCTTATAGTGATCAGTGAAGTGATGCCTTCATTCCTCCTCAGCTCCTGTGCTTGACGATTTAGTCAATGATGATGGTACAATTTCACCAAGGCAATCTCATGAACTAAATATTTCTCTACTTAACTATTTGAAAAATACTTATTTTTATGTGAAAATGAACGTGTTGTTCACAATCACCATTAACTATTGCAGCAGCTTACTCTGCATTCATAAATATATATTTATACTTCAACTGAATCTCAAAGAGTCTCAGAAACTAAAACATACAAGGTAGATTTAATCATACTTACATATAAAATACTTACCCATATTTGAAAGTGAATATTCTGACAATAACAAGACATCTAAATGGCATGCCCTGTTTGTTACTGATGTTGATTCATTGATTAGACCCAAGGGTAACTGGTGCAGTCTCATGATCACTGATCACACATCACTGCAGAGAAACCAGGAATGACACAAGAGTTAGACATTCAGTTATTTGGCTCTCCGAAGACTGAGGCTGAAGTCAAAGTGAAGAGCAGATATTGGCTAAATTTGGAAGCCAAAGTCTTATATTGCTGCTTGCCTATCTGAACATCCCTGAACATGATCTTTGGGGGGCACTGGAGTCAAATGCTATGAGCTTCCATCAGCACTGGACACTCTTGATTGTTTCTAGTGCTGCTTCTCCCACTGACTTGCCCACTCACTCACATCATACCTGAAGGCATTCAATAGGGCATCCTCAAGGACTAGGCTAAATAATCCAAAGGCATACAGGGTGCAAATTCCTAGGGCTAAATAGGTTCTAGGATAGCACAGGCATGCAGGAGGAACACGTATGTAATGTGTGTGTGTGTGTGTGTGTTATAAGCATGTTAGCGGACATTTGAACAAATCAGACAGAGTACCCTAATCAGTACAACTTTAGATTGTTTGTCGAACCCTTTCACCCACGGTGGCTCTTTGAGCCAATATTTATAAGGAACTGAACCTTGCTAAATTTCATCTGTCTTCTTTTACCCCCCATAGCTAGATTCAACAACACCCTCCATCTACACTCTCAGGGATGATCCTTTTCCTTAGGGTAGTGGGTGAATGTCAACAACTCTGGCACTCACTCCTCCCACATCCCACCAGGCCCAACTCACATTTCCCCCCCCCTTTCTCCTGTTTTCTTTTTTTTAATTGTGCTACAATTTGCATGGCATAAAATTTACCATTTTACCCATTTTATGTGCACGGCTCTCAGTACAATTACAATGCTGTGCAACCATCACCATCATGTATCTTCCAGACTTTTTAATCTTTTCCCATGAAGCTCTGTGCCCATTAAATAACTTTCTATTCCTCCCTCCTTACATCCCCTGGCAACCACGCTTCTACTTTCCATCCCTCTGAATTTGACTATTCTACCTTATGTAAGTGGAATCATACAGGATTTGTCCTTTTGTGACTAGTTTAGCTCACTTAAAATAATATCTTCAAAATTCATCCATGTTGTAGAATGTGTCAGAATTTCCTTCCTATTTAAGACTGAATAATATTCTATTTTATGTCTATGGCATCTTCTGTTTATCCACTCATTTGTTGATGGATACTAGGTTACTTCCACCTTTTGTCACTTAGGAATAATACTGCTATGAACATGGGTATAGAAATATCTATTTGAGTCACTGCTTTTAATTTGGCGGGGGGTGGGCATATACGCAGAAGTGGAATTGCTGGATCCTATGGTCCAACTTGCAGTTGATGAAACTTAGAATTGTCAGGTTCCTCTACCCCAGGATGTAGGATCCCAGACAGGCTGAGTGGGGTTTTGCTCCGCATTGTCTCTTTTACAGCAGAATCTGCCATTCCCAGGAAGGATTCATCCTTGCGTACCTTAATTTTAAATTTTTTCTTCTTCTCTGTGATCTGTTTGGATCCCATCCACAGGACCAGGCTTCTCACAAGATCAAGTTTTCACTGTGCAGAACTGCCTTCCTCTCAAGGTCCCAGAGTTGTCCAGTGGTGGACCCCACCATTCCCAGCTTGGATTTGTTCCTTCCCTGAGTCTGCAGGTGAGTTAACAGGAATAATGGACCTAAGGGCCTGCACAGATGTGCAGAGTCTTTGGGATTGTGTTGGACTGATTGAAGTGTTTACCTAAATTGGCTAATTCAAATTGCAATCAAGAAAAGAATCCAGAACTCAGAATGAGAGAAGCAGAAACAAGCATCAGAAGGAAGACATGAGGGAAAACCAGGTATAAGAAATCATTCAAGAAGAAACCCTGAAATTATTCCACTTCAGAAGCCAATATCATCAGAAGCAGGTGAGTCAGGTGAGTGAATGATGAGTTGAAACAAATAGTTGAAAGGTACCACAAAGTAAAGTTTTTAGGGGTCTCTTTTTATTGGGTGCTGCCCCCAAGTCTCAGCTCAGGTTGTACATCTGAGTGCAATGTCTTGCTGACACATCCCATTTTTGTTGTTGAAGGTGGGGGAAATTTACTACTGAGAATGCAGGGAACTCTATAATGACCTCTGCTCCCTGCTTGATTCCATAGCTTCAATCACAGGCCAACACTACTGTTTCCATAGTCAAAGAGTGGCCTAGAGGCAACTACCCATTAACATAGCTCAGTGACTAGAAACATCCATCTTAGGTCTGGCTCTGAGTAGAAATAAGTCTGCCTTAAGCTTTAGTGAACAGAGACCTGGACTTTACCTGGTTCAAATTTGTGCAACATTTGTAGTCTGGACACTTTCAAATAAAAAAATTAGATTAAAAATTTGTTTGAATACCCTGTGGACCTAGCAGAATCTTAACCTGGACACTCAGGATCTCCACTACCAGCAGGTGATATTCAGTGAGACAGAAGCCTGAGAGGTTTTAGGAATTAATGAAAGTGTTTCAGATTCACAAAGAACTATAATATTTTTCCATTATGTTGTTAAATGTGGCACATAGTATTCCCACAAATATAATCACAAGGGGAAAGTCACCCCCCCACGAGTTTATAACTCTTTTGTTACCACCCCCCCCATAACAATGGTTATATTGTTCTTTTGGTTTTGGCTACCGATGAATTAAGCCACACTCTTAGCTCAATTATAGTTATAAACTCCTACCAGGTAATAGTAATGTCTATTAATTCTCTCTTCTTCTCTCCTATATGCCGGTTCATTTTTCACACTGTAAATTGTTTTTGGAAAGAAGCAGGGAAGGGACCATGAAGGAAGGGGGGATGTCTGTGTGGGGTTGGAGCTCTCGATATGCCTGTCCCTTCTCATGTTTAAGGCTAGGATCTGAGACTGCAGTTGGCCTCAGGGAACCTTTCAAGGTACAGTCCCAACCACATGTCCCACTTGTCTTGCTCTGGTGACTCTTATTACTCTTACCTCAATGTTGCCTTTTCACTTAGATTTTTCAAATCACTTGTTTGGTGGGACTTCCCATATGGCTTTCGGTATTGCAAAGATGCTCTTTGTCATATAATTTTGGAATCTATGATTCAGTACCTCCTACTTCAGCTCAAAACACTAATATCTAGGTGTTTATCAAAGAGGAGAGTTAAAGTTATAAAAAAGAAATGACAAAATGAGTAGAAGATTGATTACCTGCCTGTTACATCTTTAAAATAATTTAACACATTTGCAGAGTCACATTTGTGATTATCATGATCAGCGGCAGTTAAAATGGCATAATGAACCCACAACTTTATGACTGGAGCTCTAGATGAACAAGATAGATCATGCTACTGTATAAGAAACAGCACCCAATTCAGCTGTGGTTTCCACTTATAGAAATCCTCCTCAGAAAAGGAAAAGTCACTGCAGGGAAATGCCATTAATGCTCACCCAAGTGAGAAGAATCTATATCATGGGGAGGGAAAGAGCCATAGAGCACCAGATGTTTGCTAATTATTTTCAAATGAAATTGACTAGACTGAGTTTTAAACAAAGATAATCTGAGAGGGTAAAATAATGTTGATTCTTCCCTTGATTTTTATAAGTAGGGGTAATTAATCCCTCTGAAGCACTCCGCATTGCCTCCGTCCAGTCCTATCTCCAGTTATTAAGTCTTTCCTTTTGCCACAGGAATTACATTCAATGTCTTTATAGCTGGATCCTGGTTGGCTCGGGAGTTCTGCAGGCTTCACTTTCTTATCTCGCCGCTGTTCTCCCTATGCATAAGCTGTTCCCTTTCCTGTCTCCTTCTTCTTGGCCTGTTATGTTCCAATTCAATGTAAAATGGGTTAGGACTTCCCATCTCAAGACTGACTGAGGGTCACATCTGATGATGCCTCTGGGAGTCTCAGAATTATTTGACCCTGCAGGCCTCTAAAGGTTTGGGCAAGAACCCAGTGATTTTGACAGAAGTCACCTTCTATTCTTCCTGGGATATAAGCTAATTCTGGCAATGCATAGACCTTCATTTGTGAGGAACAATAAGTGAAAGCATTGAAGCAGTGCAAAATTAAAGCTGCATTTCAAAGGAAATGGAGCACACAGGAGAATAAGGGTGGCTCTTACCTAAAACAGATGAACTGCAAGAAGCAGACATATTTAGAACCTATTTTGTTCATGTTTTCAACACAACACAGAAGGGTGCTCTGTGTCTAAAACTACAACACACAGCACTAAAAAGGGAACCACCTGATATCAGGTAGGATCATACAGAAGTATAAATATGATTTCTAAATTAAAAACTGTAATGGGACAGTAATATTATATGGATACTGCTAAATATTACATTTCTAAAGTATGAGGACAAAATCAAGAATATTTTCTCTTGAACTCAAAGATAGCTTGGTGCATACAGAGTTCAAGGGATATAATATGCTCCCTTGCCAACTCTGTTGACAGTGTCCCAAAAGGTTAATATCCTTGATAAAGAAAATATTCATGGAAAGCAATGAAAAAGGTGATAAAACCAAAAAGGTCCAACCAAAGAACAGTTTACAGTTGCCTTAGCTTCTGGAAAGCAGAGGCTGGAATAGGATTTTTGTGCAAGTGATAATGATTTGTATGAGGGAGAGGGGGTTAACCCAGAAAACCGAAATGAAGAGCTGAGCAGATTGAATGGGGGAGGAAGAAAAGCCAGTGCAATAGTGTGCAGTTGATTTGGCCACCACCATTGGTAACAGGCTCAATCCCACTGGGATACACTTAAGAGTACAGAGAATGTGCAGATTCATCCACCCAAGGAAGGTTGGGGAAAAGCACCTATTCACTGTCTTCCATAGTCCATTGATTGAAAGTTGTCCCTGGGTTGCTAAATCCCCCACACTTCTGAGCTGAGCAGGCCTGTTTGCAGAGAGGAGTTCCATCAGTACCCCCTTCCACAGTGAGAGGAGTTCTGGGGGCAGGACCACGGTGGGCACTGAATGCCATGTGAGCCAGTCACCTGCCTGCAACTGCCATACCTGAAATCGGAACGAGGCTGAGAGGCACCTGGTACAATAAAAGATGAAGTTACATGAGAAAAACACACCTGAAAAGTGTTTGCCTTCACTGTTAATCAAAGGGATGCAAATCACCACAACACTGAATCTCTTTTCCTTCGATAAATTTAAAGTGATTTTTTAAATGGTAATTCTTAATGTTTTTAAGATGTAGTGAGAAAAGAATGTTTCCCCCCATTGCTTAGTAGAAATACATTCTATAAACTTTCCAGGACCAAATTAATGTTATAGATTGTTATGGGCTGAATTTTGTCCCCCAAATTTCACATGTGCCTACCCCCAGTACCACAAAATATGACTATATTTGGACATGGGTCTTTAAAGAGATGATTAATTTAAGAGGCAGTTAGGATGGCCCTAATCCAATCTGACTGGTGTCCTTATGAGAAGAGGAAATTTGGAGACACAGAGAGACACCAGGGATATGCATGTACAGAGGAAAGAACCTGTGAGGACTCAGTGAGGAGGTGGCTGTCTGCAAAGCAAGGAGAGCTCAGGAGAAACCAAACATGCTGACACCTTAATCTCCAATTTCCAGCCTCCAGAACTGTGAGACGATATATATCTGTTGCTTAAGCCACCCAGTCTGTGGGATTTCTTATGGCAGCCCTAGAGAACTAATACATAGATCATACATTTAAAAAATATCTTCAGACACTATTTTTTGGAGAGGATAGCAACTGCCAGCACTTGGACCATGCTTGTTCTAAGCCAGTTCTGAAAATCCTGTTCTTTGTTTTCCCAGCATTCCTTGCAAGTAGGGTTGACCACATGACCAGGTTCTGGCCAATGAGACCAAAAGAGAAATCTGCAACGGGGCTTCTGAAAAAACTTTTGCTTTTGTGATTAAAAAAGGCAGGTGGAGACGGTATATGTACATCCCCACCCCCTCTCCTGTGCTTCAGATACAGAGTGATGTTGTACCTGTGTTTATAAAGCTCCAGCCTTACATTCTGCTAGTTTGGCAGCTCTGTGCATCAGAGGGGCCTCTTTGCAAATGGTTTAGGGCATATGCCTTTGGAATCAGTCTCACTGGCCTTGCTTAGGTCACACGCAAATAACTGAACCAATCATGAGGACCAGAAGGATGAACTGTTCTGATGGATGGGATCTGAACTGTGCTCTGACCCCTGGAGTATGGAGTTGATGTTAACCTTGTCCAAGTCACATGGATCAAAAGTAGGGGATGGGTACTTGCCCCAAAGAAAATCAGGGCACTGTTCCTGAAGATGGAGGAATGGATGCTGATCCGACAAATGACAACTGATATCTCTACCTGACTAACTCCTGCTTGTCCTTCAAGTGTCAGCTGGGCTGAAACTTTTCCTGTGCAGTTTTCTTAGCCATGCCCATGCCATCAAGTCTAGATTCCTGTTCTTTTCCCCCCTACTATCCGTACTTTATCACAGTACTTTAATGTTGTACTGTAATCACCTGTTTGCTTCTCTTTATTCTTCAGTAGACAACAAATGCCATTTAGTCAGGGAACTTGATTCTTATTCGCTATTGCATCTTCAGTGTCCACCAGAATGTCTAGCACATAAACATACTTGATAAATATTTCCTGGATGAATGAATGAATGAATGAAAATGTACATCATAGAACACAACTATAATTGAAAATGCTTTCAAGCACATGAATGTGATGGGTACTGAAAAGACCTTAGTCTCTTCCTACACAGCTATAGCCTTGTTAATTTCCCTCCTTTGATGGAGAAAGAGTTGATAAATTTGTCAGAGTCTAGAACATTCATGAGGCTACATTTATCAATATTCCTCAAAGATTAGCAATGCGACTGGTGCAGCCTATTTTTCTTTGGTGAATATAAAGGGGCTGGCATCTTTGGCACAGACCTAACAGGTTTCTCTCCTCTTTTCATCTCCTAGAAATCTGCACCTGAATAGTAACTATGTCAGAGCTTACCTTACAGATCTCTCCCCCTAAAAGTATAACTTGATCTCAGAATTTAGAGCAAAGGTAAAGAATTGGAAACCCCATTCTTATCTCGAAATCTAAACCATGTCTTCCAGCACAGCTTAGGAGAGGGCACTGAACTGCGTGTCACTGAGCTCTCACATACCTGTTAGGAAAGCAATATTCTGTTTTTGATCTAATACTGTTCTTTGTATATACTTTTCTCTTTGGGGAACCCTGCCAGTAGAAGTGATCATGGAAGAATAGGATTTGGACAGTTCTTTATTTGGGGCTGTAATAAGCATCACAAATACCTCCCTAATCTCACATGATTCCTACGAGGTACCAGCTCGCAAGGCATTTTTCGTTGCCTCACATAGCCCCTCAACCAGGATGAATGAGACTCTTCACTGAGCAGTAAGGTCTAGATGAGTCTGGCCTAAAAAAGAGATTGTTCAGTTTATAGGGCACTGGTGTCCTTTGGTCTTATATTATTGGTGCCCAGTACACCATTTTTCCTAAGAACTGTGATTCTACTCCCGTTAAATACCGAAAACAATGTGGGAATCACTTAGCCTTCACAGAGATAACAGATATGATTTCTATTTGAATTTTTAATATTTGAACATGGCTTTTGGTGTAGCCTTAGTGACTCTTCATGAGGCTATTCCTGTTAGAGAGTATGGCATTAAAATTGTGTAGAAGCCTAGTAACTATCAATTGATTAATTCAACGAATATTTACTGCCAATTTACAATGTATCAAGATTTTGCTAGAAAACTAACAAAATGCGTTGCTGTAATATTGCAAAATGGGTAAGCCATGATCCCAATTCTAGAGGTGCTAATCTTCAGGTGGAAGAGAAAGACACTTAGTGAAATAGTTAACCATATGATGTGACACTGCGAAACATGTGTTTCAAACATTTGTTTGAAAACAAATTTGCCTCTGCTGGACTGCCTTACCTTAAAAAATCCTGCAAATCCTTTAAGGTCAACTCAAATCCTGCTTCCTTCAAGAATCCTTAAGTGCTCTGTTCAGCCAAAATAAATCTCTCTTTCATCTCTCTTCTCCTCCAGTTTATGTATTAACTAATATTTATTTGTGTATCTCTTTCCTCCATTTGCTTTTATATTCTCAAAGAACAGAAGCTGTATCCTAGTCATCTTTGTATTCTCCAATTTGGCTAGGACAATCATTTTCATGTAGTAAGCACTGAACCTTTATTGAATTGAAATAAACTTTATTACGTTAATCGTATTAGTTCTCTGGAGTTTCCAGATACATGGTTCCTCTGTTACAGAACAGAAAAGATAACAGATGCAACATACTTCTAGTTAATAGTCTCAAATTTGGTGAGAGTTTATTTGCCTGGACTCTAAAGAGTATGGGGGGATTAACTGCAGTATTATAATAAGGATACCTTGTCTCCATTGAAAATAAGGAAAATATAATGATTTTTAGATGTGATTTGTTGTCACTTGAAACTTAGAGCATGGATTATTCTGCCCTGCATAGAATCTGAGTTCAAGTGATCCCATAATGTTAATAAACAGAATATTTTTACTGATTATTTATTATTGGCTGTGTCTGGGGAAGTTTGGATGGGGGTTACAGTATAGAAAAGCAGGAATGTCAGGGATAGGAGTTGAGATCACAGGAAAGTGAAACTGGAGATAAGGGAGCTGGTGAGAGCATGCAGAGGAGAAGAATTTAGCACAGATCTAACATAGAACAGAGGCCACTGCAACTTCTCAGTGAATGGATAGCTCTCTGTGGTTATGGCCCTTTCATTTTACCTTTGTGGGCCTTAGTTTGTAGGGAGGCTTGGCTTGAGTCAGTGCCATGAAGACTCTAAATCTAAATTAATAGCTTTTAAAAAAATAAAATGGTAAAAATACTTTTTGGGGAAACAAGCTATACAATGGATTAGAAGGAAGAGAGCTTGGGGACAGGAAGCCCAGTTGGGAGCAGCTGCTTTTGTTCCAGCGAGAGGAGGTGAAAGTAGAGACAAGGACAGAAGGAAGGAGAAGGGACAAGGAGTATGAGTCCCAGACAACTGAAGCTGCTCCATTTGCCAAGAGGTCAGATGCCCTCTGCAAACCTTGTCATTTACCAATGACTCATTCTCTTGAATTCTCTTTGAACTTCATCTTCCATTTGTTATTACTGACTGCAATTACAAAGCACTGATTTAGCACTCTCACCATATGTTAAGGCCTTTAAAACAAACATAAATGACAAAGATGCTTCTTCTTTGAAAAATTCTTTGTGATTTTAATTTTTCAAACACTCATGAAATATATCTGAAAGGGTTGGTGATTAAGATAATTTAGTATTTTGTTTTTCACCATGCTCTTTTGGATGCTGAGCCTACTTTGACTGGGAGGGTGCTATTCAGAGTAAGTACTAAGGTGTGAAAGATTTCTTCAATATTTTGAAATAGTTTCCACGCAAGGGCTGGAAAACATGTTCAAGTGTGCCCAACCCAAAGGCTTTTCTTTTCTTTTTCTTTTTTGCCGTTTGTTTTTTATTTTATTTTATTTTTCTTTATTATGTTCAGTTAGTTACTGTATAGTCTATAATTAGTCCTTGATGCAGTGTTCAATGATTCATTACTTAAGTGTAACACCCAGTGCTTGTCACAGCACGTGCCCTCCTCAATACCCATCACTCTTTTACCCCATCCTCCCGCCCTCCTCCCCTCTGAAACCCCCAGATTATTTCTCAGGGTCCATAGTCTCTCATGGTTCATTTCCCTGTCTGATTTCTCACCCTTTGGATTTCTCTCCCTTCCCCTATGGTCCTCCATGCTATTGCTTATGTTCCACATATGAGTGAAACCATATGATAATTGTCTTTCTCTGCTTGACTTACTTCACTTAACATAATCCCCTCTGGTTTCATCCAGGTCGATGCAAATGGTGGGTATTCATCATTTCTGATGGCTGAATAATATTCCATAGTAACTTTTTAACTTGTCCTTTTTCACAGGCCAAAGACTTTTAATCTTTTGCCCAGAAAAGCAAACTTGGGATATAAAATAGTGTCTGAGGAACTGGCTCTTACCTTCTAATGAGAGAGAGCAATGGAGACTGAAATTTTCTTACCATGTTTTGTAAATTTCACATTTTAGTACCAGATGGCATTAATTTGCCAGAAATGTCTGAACTGAAGTTCATTTGAGGTAACGATCTTGGATTTACTTCACTTTAGTCCATTCCTTTGTTTTCAGAAAATAAAAAATATTAAAATACATGGAAAAAAACCCAGAGAATATTCAAGACAACAATAAAAAACAAGCAGCTGCATTCAATTTTGGAATTAGGATCTTAAAAGAGACAAGCTGTTAAATTCTAGTTGCTTTTCTAATATAACATGTTGAGAAACAGAATCTAGTTGTTAAATCCAGAGTTAAAATGATTTTCAAATAATTCTTCCACTATTCACAGTTCACTGAAAAGATGCTGGAACCCTATTTCCCTGGTAGCCAAAGGTGATTTTAGTAAAACGTGATTCTGAGAAGTATCTAAAGAGAAGATACTGGTTTTGCCATTGAGGATTTTCTCTCTGGCATCAATATAATTTCCCCCTAGCAAACATCCTTTATCTGGGTTGAGGGAACATCATTCTTCCATTTTCCATGAGTTGTTAGGGACTCAGCTGAAACACACAAACTGTATTATGACAGAATCTGGTTACTTATACAAGGTATAAATTAAGCAAATTGTAGACTTGGGCATTTTAAGATTCCACAATCCATTACTAAAATTTATCGTTCTTTCTTCTCCATTCCGAAGCTAGTATTTTTCCTTCCATTGAGATCCAGGGTTAATTTGTGTCACAATTATCCCTGAATTCATGGGAATTTGCTTTCCTGGAATCAGCTCTTAAAAATCTTTCAATATATAACTTTTTCAGTGATAAGCAGTCCTAGGCCCTGTTTCCTTTGGCTTTCATACAGATTTTACCTCTTTGGAATCCACCATTTCTTTAGAAATGACAAATATTTGAATAAGCTTCCTTAAAATTCTCTTGCTAACTTTTCTAATCCCCCACATTGAATACATTTGCCCTAAAAGGACCAACTATTTGACTTAATCCTGGTAACCTATTATGTTCTTTAGAAGCCAAAGAAACATGAATTTTAGCATCTTAAATTTCAGTTACTACAGTCCAGAGGACTCTGGTGAACTTTCCTCCTACAACTCAATTTGACCACACCTTGTGTTGCATAGCCGGTCTTGAAGCTGGTAAGCTATCCAGTCCACTCAACTAACTCCAGTTTCAAGGTAGGTTAAAATATTGTCAGTTCAAGTTTCCACTCTGCCTTCCTCATTCAGAGATGGCATTGGGATTGCAAGAGAAGTTTATTACAGGGATTAGTGAAGGTAAGCTTGTGGTCCCTGACAACATCCCCATGGTGTCTGCTACTAATGTAACACATGACGTGTCCTCTTCCCCTGGATCCTCCATGGTGACCGCTCTGGCAAGGGGAGGATGTGGTTTCCTTCCTCCACGCTGTGCTGCATTGGTACTTGAAAGATTTCAGCTCCTCATTTCCTAGCCAGTGGCTGATATGCCACATTCTTTCCAGTGTAAGTTTCTTCACTTTTTTCTTCCTTCCTTCCTTCCTTCCTTCCTTCCTTCCTTCCTTCCTTCCTTCCTTCTTCCTCCCTCCCTCCCTCCCTCCCTCCCTTCTTTCTTTCTTTCTTTCTTTCTTTCTTTCTTTCTTTCTTTCTTTCTTTCTTTCTTTCTTTCTTTCTT
>LNAC01000294.1:298753-354608 GCA_002007465.1 Ailurus styani | reverse complement strand
CTTCCTTCCCTGCCTCCCTCCCTCCCTCCCTTCCTTCCTTCCTTTCTTCCTTCCTTCCTTCCTTCCTTCCTTAAAGATTTTGTTCATTTATTTGACAGAGAGAGGCAGGGGGAGAGAGCACAAGCAGGAGGAGCAGGAGAGGAAGAAGCAGGCTCTCTGCTGAGCAGAGAAGCCCAGTGCTGGGCTCTATCCCAGGACCCTGGAATCATGACCTGAACTGAAGGCAGACACTTAACCCATTGAGCCACCCAGGCACCCCTCTTCACTTTTTTTAAGGAAATTTTGGTCAGGTAATGGCTCTCACCTTTGATAAATTTCCATATCCTACATATGGGTATGAAATTTTGGATCTCTTTCTTACCATTTGTGAGATTATGGGAAAATTTAAGAAGGGGGCTGTCCTCCTCATATGCTGTCTGTATTCATTTCTGTCACCTAATTAGGCCCTCCCATGGCCGGGTGGTGAGGGGACTGTTTCCAGGAAGGAAATTGTTCTCAAAAACCTTCAACTGGAAGCTGGTTCTGGGATTCCCCAAATTTCAAAAGAGCATTTGTTCCTCTGTTACTTGCCCACTATTTTAAATTCTTTTTAAGCACCTAAACCCTCTTCTCAACTCTCTGCTACCAGAGATTTTTTTTTTAATAAAGAAGGTGAGGAAAAATGAGAGGAAAAAAAATTAGTTTAGCTGGATGATAACTACGTTCAAATTCTCCATCTCACACCTAAATCCTGGACTGCTTACCAAAAACTCCACCCTCCCAAGTTTGATGTCTTTGTTCATTGTTCTTGGCAGCTTCTTTCTCATTCATCATAGGGATGCAAAAGCTTCCAGGTACAAAGGAGAAGGATCATAGAGGAGAAATGCATGCTAATTAGTGTAGTCAGAATGTATACTCTGGCCCCTGCTGAGGTTTATGATGGAACCAAGTAAGATTATTGGTAGAGGTGCTGGTGATAACAAAGGAGTACCACAGGATTCAGCTAAATGTCTAAAAAGGTAAATGCTTCCCCAGGTGGATGATGAATTTTAGCTGCCCTTGGGTCTAATTAGGAGAAAATAAGTGTTGTTTTTTGGAGCCAAATTGTGTCTCAGACTTTAAAATGTCAATCCAGTGGAAGCTGTTAATCAGAGAAGTAGGATATCATTTTGCATAGAACACCAGAGCAGACTCTACCTACACAATGGCAGAAAGACTGCATGAGAGGACATCATAAATCCACTAGGTACTAATAGCATGTGAAAACTCCTTTCAGAAGAGAGATTTTGCACACAAAGAGCCCCGAGGGAAGAGATGGAAATGGAAGCATCCATCAAGTAAGGAAAGGGTGTTTAGAAAATTGCTCTTCTGACTTCATCTATCATACTATCAGAGACTGCTGTGTTAATCCATTTACCACCACTGAGTATGAGCCCAAAGACAAAATGCAGAAATACTCCTTGGGGAGAGCTTTCAACAAAACTTCTGCAGAGGCTAATGTGGACAATGTGGATTTTATTCCAAACACTGTGAATCCTGTTGGTTTGCTGCTGTGGTTATTGAGGAGAGTCCATGGGGGCAGAAGCAGCCGGACCTGGGAACAAACCCATGTGAGCTGTGCCTTGTCAGTGAATTGGTGAGAACAGAAATGGCCTGTATGTGCCAGGCGCTCTGGAGGGAAGTCAACATGTATTTTCTGGAGGGCTTTGATTTTTCTGCGTTTAATAAATCTACTGATTATGTATATAGTGCACTTCTGGGACATTATTTGTGTTCATTTTAAATGTAAAAATAAATCCTATCTTCTATTAAAAAATGCAGATTGTTCCATATCATATTTAGGGAGTATTGGCTTTAACTTAAACACCAACAGGGAGTGGTAGGTGGTTTTTCAAATGTAAATTCTTTGGCCTAGGGAGCATTTCTTTTCTTCTTTGATAGCACAAATTCTGAATCATGAATATATGCTGAAGCTCCATCTCTGCCCTTCCCATAGTGGATGAGCCTGCTATTATCTAAGGGTTAAAAACCAAATACGGCCTTACTTCTCTGAATGCTACTATGAAATATTAGTTCCCCATGTATAAAGAAAGGGTGTTAATTAGAAATGGTGCAATGATTATGGAAAAAATCTTCACAATATTACTTTCTTAGCTTTTATAATTGCCCAAAGGAAGAAAAGCAAATGCCAAGTGCTCACTGTGCTATTAAATGTTACCAGTTTCAATATTAATAACTTAATAATGAAAATTATTCCTTTTGTTTTTACAGTGCTTTTCTCTTTTTATGGTGCTGTCGTACCTTTTATCACATTTGATTAATTTTTATGAACATTCTGAAAGTTAAACACTCCCTTACTTGATTGGCTAATAGTTCATTCAAATGATTGAATAAATCTTGGTTTTTGTGAAGAAATATATGAAATTACAAGAGGGGAATAGTTTTTTGGCCCATTATGCTTTGGTGGTTTCAGTGGAGCCTTAGTAGTTTATGACACTGAGTGGGAGAGAAAGAAGCCGAACCTTCTGAAATGACCATGAGTTGCAAAGGCAGCTTAAGAGAGCAACCTGCCTGGCCAGTGTTGCATTATTAAGAGGGATCACTCCCTCTAGGGAATGGTGTAAGCCAGTCACTCTTTTAATTGTGAGTGTAGATGACCAGAAAGGAAATTTAGCTTTAAGTCTCTTTAATAAATGCATACACTACTAAAATTCACTTGTAATAATGATCACAGCATGCTATGTTCGTGTTAGTGTTTTCAATCTGAGTAGAACCTATTTTCAATATAAAATATTACACAGATAGAATAATACTTGCATTTTTATTATTTGATGACTGGGAGCAGGGCCACAAATTTTTATTAATTCAGCAATATATACCTTCATAAAAATTTCCCTTGAAATCATTACACCATCATCCACATGTACTTCAGGTAAAAGCAACCTGTGTCTATGGCTATGCTTGGTTAATGTACTGATTCTTATTACAGCTCCAAAGCCCTCAGAAATCCTCAACTCATCAGCTCAGAACCTCTATGATCCAATATCAAGTTTATGTCCACAAATTGATTCATGTATTTATTAACATATTCTTTTCACAATTTAAAAATATTTCCATAGACATTTCACGGTACTGGATGTTATGGAGGATTGAAATTGCAGATTTAATACATGGAGAAAGAATCTGTAAACAGGAAGATAGAAAAAAATATTCAAAATGTTTCTCAGACAGAAAAAGTAGTAGAAGTTCTAAGAATGAGAATGAATAAAATGGAAGAAAGTGAACAACTAATATGTCTGTCTGATGTTACAAAAGAAATGCATAGCAGCAGCAGGAGAGAGTCTGTATGTGAGGAGTTAGTGTCCAAAAACATTTCAAATGTATTAAAAAACAAGTCTTTATTTCAGAAAATGGAAAAATGCTGAAGAATATAAATAAGGAAAAAAAGAAATCCACAAGGGATGTCATATCACAGAAGACAAAGACAAAAAGAGAGAAGACAGATTATCCATAGGGAGAGGAAAGACAGATTTTCTAAGAGGAATTATTATTAAAGTGAAAGCAGCTATATATAAAAGACTGAAGTAATATCATCAAGGTATTGAGAGAAAATAACTGTCAATCCAGAATTATATACTTCATAAGAGTATCTTCTAATAATAAGGGTAGAATTAAATACTTTTAGGAAAAAACTGAGAGAATGTGCCAATAACCAACTCTTACAGAAGACATTCACAAAGATTGAAACTTTGAGGTGCAAGAAGGAATAATGAGCAAAGACTTAGACAAATATATGAGTAAGTCTAGGCAAGAACTAATAGCATAAAATAATAGCAATAATGTCTAATTTATAGAATTAAATAAACAAAGTGGAACCAAAATTCTATACAGTTAAATAAAATCTTAAAAAAAAAAAAAGGGTGCCTGGGTGGCTCAGTGGGTTAAAGCCTCTGCCTTCGGCTCAGGTCATGATCTGAGGGTCCTGGGATCAAGGCCCGCATCGGGCTCTCTGCTCGGTGGGGAGCCTGCTTCATCCTCTTTCTCTGCCTGCCTCTCTGCCTACTTGTGATCTCTTTCTCTCTCTCTCAAATAAATAAATAAAATCTTTAAAAAAAAAACACCAAAATTCTGTACAGTAATAGCATGTAAACTGAGGACAGCTGATCAGAGTCAGTCATCTGAGGTCTTTGCATTGTTTATGAAGAAGGAAAAAATAATGATTTACTTTAAACTTTTCACGTTAAAGTTTTTAGAGTGAGCACTAACAGAATAAAAATCATGTAATCTTGGGCGCCTGGGTGGCTCAGTGGGTTAAAGCCTCTGCTTTCGGCTCAGGTCATGATCTCAGGGTCCTGGGATCGAGGCCCGCATCGGGCTCCCTGCTCAGCAGGGAGCCTGCTTCCCCCTCTCTCTCTGCCTCCTTGTGATCTCTCTCCCTCTGTGAAATAAATAAATAAAAATCTTAAAAAAAAAAAAGATTTAAAAAAAAATCATGTAATCTCCCATTCCTAGAAGGAGAAATGAAATGAAAGAAAAAAAAAGCAGACCCCAAACCCTTTGTATTAAATGTGTAATAAATTATCCTAAAACTTAGCACCTTAAAAAAATCATGTAATCTCCCATTCCTAGAAGGAGAAATGAAATGAAAGAAAAAAAAAGCAGACCCCAAACCCTTTGTATTAAATGTGTAATAAATTATCCTAAAACTTAGCACCTTAAAGCAATAGTCATTTATTGTTACTCATGAGCCCATGTACTGCTCATCAGGCGTTCTGCTAACCTGGGCTAGTGGAATCATCTATGCAATGTCATCAGGTGCTTGGCCTGGGGGAGCTGGCTAATCCAAACTGGACTTATGCAGGACAGCTCATTTCTGCTCCACCTGGACTCTCATCCTCCAGTGGACCAGCCTGTTCTTATTCACAGGGCAACTGGACAAGTTCCGGTAGAAAGAATGAAAGGCTTGGACCAGAGGTAGGCAAACGTTTTCTGAAAAGGCCCACACCGTAAATACTTTAGGCTTTGCAGGCCCTACTACACAAAAGTCGCAACTACTTGACTCTGCTATTTTGCCAAGAGGCCTTGGTGCCAATTTGTAAATGGATGACTGTGGCTTTGTTACAACAAATCTTTTATTTACAAAAATAGACAGGCCGACAGATTTGGCCAGTGGGCTATCGTTTGTAGACTCCCGGCCTAGACTTAGAACTGACATTAGCTTCTCCTACACCTCTTGATAGAAGGAAATACAGTCTTATTGCCAAAGGGGTTTGCTTACAGGGAGAGAAATAATTGCATCCCATTTTTAACAACAGCAACAACGAAATCCACCATAATGTCAATAAATCAGAAAAAAATCTAGAAAAGGGGGAAAAACGCCACAAAAAAGTAAAATAAGAGAATATAAGGCAATATAAATAAATTCAAACATATCATTATTCACAAATTCACAATAAATGTGAAGGGAATCATCTCTCATTTTAAAGCTATAAAGCCAAAATTGCTAGAACTGCAAAGAGGAATTTTAAAATTCATCATCACTGCGGGAGATTTTAGCTCATTTCTCTCAGTAATTGATTACAAAAATGACATTATGGAGTGCAGCTGAAAACATGCACCCTGCATAACTACGGTTCTAGCCCTAGATATGCATTCTGAAGTTATTCTTACATGTGTTCCCCAAGATTCATGTCCAAGGTGGCTCACAGAAGCAGCATATGTAAAGCAAAATGCTGGCAACAACCAAAATATTGGTCAAAAGGAGAACAAACGAAGAAAATAGGCAGGAGGCCCGAGAAGAATCCTTCACAACGGGGAAGATCCATGAACTCCACTGCACAGATGAGTCTCAGAAACTGAGCGTGGAATGTCCAAAGCATGTTGCAGGAGAGCACACACAATGTGTTTCCATTTACCTAGTAGTGTTCAGAACATGCCAAGCTAAATGATATATTTTTAGAAATGAATACATATCTGACAAGACTATTAAGACGTTGCCTGCCTTTGTAGGTTAGGGATGGGAATGGGATGGGGTAGGGCATACAGAAAGCTCCAAATACCTCTTAAGGAGAGTGTTCATATTACATTATCTCTTTCCAGTATAAAGGAAGCTCCTCTGAGTTTCCGCTCCTCTCCTCCATTACTTCATTTGCATAATAGAGAAACAGTGAGTCCGAACTCATCTTAGTTAAGGAGAGAGAGAAAGAGGTTATGTGACCTGTGACAGATGAGACTATGGGCTCTCATATATAAAAAGTTCCCTTTCACCTTGTAATTACATTATCCAGAAAGTGGAAATTATATCTCATTCTGCTAAGCAGAAAAACTTTAAGTACCATTTTTCAGATCTCATTATAACTTATATTTATGCTCAGTAAAATATAATTCGATTTTTATCCTTTATTGCTTCTGGTCTTTATAGTTGATTTTAATAAATGTGCATTTATGAATTTTTGTATGACTTAATTTAGACTCTTCAAGCTGAAGTCTACCAACCATGTATGATTGTTTAATCTACTAGGTAAAGTGTGTTATTGTAAAATTTATCCTGATGTGGGTATTTACCTTAACCTGATGCCGTTAAACCAGGTGGTCCACCTATGAACCTTGAATCCCTCACTAAATAAAATTGAGTCACGGGCACTCCAGCCTTTCTCCTATTATTTGTCTGGAATCCTCTTGCTCACTCATTCACTCTTGTTTGGGTAGGGTGGAAGGAGCGAAGGAAAATTTTCCAATCTCAACCAAGTCTTCCCCAGCAGAGGTGATGTCTGGGGAAGAGTCAGAGGGACAGGGAGCCACTGTGCGGAGAGGTGATTGAGCTCACTCCTTCCCTTGCTTTGTCTCTGGTACCCACACAACTGTGAAATGTATGGCCTGGACTTTTGTCCTGATTCATGCTTTCCCGTGGGACTTGATTACAGAGGCTGAATTTCCTTGGCTTGCTGCTCAGAGCTCCACAGCCTGAGGCTTTCACCCGCCTCCAGCTCTTCCTGTCAGTGATAGTTCAGGCACCACCCTGCCTGACAGGGATCCCCCAGCCTGTCAGAGCTACTGTGATCCCCTGCAAGTGAGGATTATGTAGTATTAAGGCTAAATCTTCATTTATTTGTTCAGACACATTAAATGATCACTGACAGTTAGGAATGGTGTTTGTAGAGCAAGACTGCTTGGGTCCCAATCCCAGTTCTACTGTCCTTACAGCCAAGTGGCCCGGGACGTGCTTTCATGTCTTTGTTCTTCGGCTTCTTCTCTATAGAATGGATATAATAAAAGTACCCATCTCATAGGTTTATTTGACAGGATTAAACTAGTAAAAATATTGTAAAGCATTTAGGGCATGCCTAGAATGTAGAAAGCACTCAGTTAATGTTCACAATTCTTACTGTTGAGTTTTAAGGAAAATTCTTGATACCAAGGGGATTTTATGTTTACAGACCAAGTACAAATTGGGGAGTTTTAACATTAATACTGGAAGACCAGTTCTCAAGCTTCTGGTCTCAGGATTCTTCACACTGGTTTTTTTGTTTTGTTTTGTTTTGTTTTGTTTTTAATTATGTTATGTTAGTCACCATACAGTACATCATTAGTTTTTGATATTGTTCCATGATTCATTATTTGTGTGTAATACCCAGTGCTCCATGTAATACATGTCCTCCTTAATACTGAGCATTAGGAGAATGAAGAGTCCTTCACACTATCAAAAAAATTATAGAGGGTCCAAGAAACTTTTTTTGTGCAAATCACACCTATTGATATTTACCATTAAAAATCAATACTGAGCAATTTTTAAAAGTACCTATCAATTTGTTGAAAATAATACTAATAATTCCCTTTTGTATATACATAAAAACATGTTATAAAAGAGAACTGTTTTACAAAACAAAAATAATTTAATGGCGAAAGTGGCATTACTTTCCATCTTTCTAAATCTCTTTAACATCTGGCTCAATAGAAGACAGCTGGATTCTCATATCGGCTTTGGATTCATTCAATCTGTTACCATATCACATGTCCTGGAAAACACTGTAGACTCGTGAAAGATTTAGTATAAAAAAGAACAAACAATGGCTTAGCATTAGTATGAAAAGAGTTTTGGCCTGGGGGACCCCCTGAAAGGGTCTCAGGGAATTCTGGGGTCTGGAAATCATACCTTGGAAATCATTGTGCTAGAAACATATAGGAGGAGTAGGGGAAAACAAAACAAAACAAAACAAAACAAAACAAAACAAAACAGGCTTAAGAGTTGGGCAGGCTGCTTTAATTCCTGGCTTTCCTGCTTTGCAGCCATGAGAGCTCAGGGCCATTGTATTTACTGGAGCCTCCACCTGGCACATTCTCTACCTGCATCTTTATATGGAGGGCCCGTTCTCATTCTGTCTTTAGCTTAAATACCACCTCCTCAGAGAGATAGTCTCTGACTCCCCTACTGAAAGCAGAGATCCCTGCTTATTTCATAGCATAGCATTCTGTTGTTTCCTTTTTAGTACTTATCATGAACTGCAATTGCCTGTATTTGTTTGCTAGTTTATTAGCTGCCTATCCCAACAGTAGATAAACTCCCTGAGGTCAGGCCCCTGTCCTGCTCATCAGTATAAAAGACATCTGACCCCTCTCTTTCTAAAATATCTCATATTCGATCCATCAGCAAATCCTGTTGACTCAACCATCAAACTGAATCCGGAATCAGGTCATTTCTCACCTCCCCCATCCCGCTACTCTGGCCCAAGTCCTTGACCTTCATAGTCTTGACCTGTTAAATAGCCTTCTGAATGAACTCTCCCTCCCCCTTTCCTTGCTGCTTACTGTCTTATCAGCTCAGCCAGAATGATCCTTTCAAAACCTAAGTGAAAAAAGAAATCAGGGCTCTGCTTAAAGCTTCCAGTTATACTTAGAGTCAGATCTAACATTGGACCCATGCTCTATAAGGCCCAGTCTGATCTATTTCTTGCTTCATTCCTTATGTTAGTCATAACAATCACATTGCTGTTCTTCAAACACGTTAAGCATACTTGGAGTCTTTGTACTTGCTGATCCCTCTGACAAAAACGCTACTCCTCTAGATGACCAATTGTCTCACTTCCGTCAGGTCTCAGTTCTAAAGATTTTATTTATTTATTTGACACAGAGAGAGAGATTACAAGTAGGCAGAGAGGCAGAGGAGGAAGCAGGCTCCCTGCTGAGCAGAGAGCCGGATGCAGGCCTCGATCCCAGGACCCTGAGATCATGACCTGAGCCGAAAGCAGAGGCTTTAACCTACTGAGCCACCCAGGCGCCCTCAGTTCTAATTAATCTCGGTCATCTTATTAGAAAGACCTTCCATGACTAGTCTTCATAAGATAATGACCCCTGCTCCCTGCCTGTGACCAAACTTATTCCATATACATCTTTACCTGTTTCAGCTTTCTCATTAGCGCCAATTAACATCCTATATGTTACAGATGCATTTGTTTGAATCTTTCCTCTCTCAATAAAATCTAACATCTCTGACCACAGGAATTTTATCTTTTTTCCTCACAACTCTATTTTCTGTGCCAAGAACAGTGCCTGATACTGAGCAGGCCGTCAAATTTTTTTTGTTGTGTGAATGAATGAAAAAGGGGTCGCTTGAATTCTATGCAACTCAGTTTCTTTTTCTACGCAATGAGGGAAGGTCGAAGGTGTCTTGCAGTTTTGTTGCAGAATCAGAAGGAAAGAGAAGTCATTTCCCCTCACCTCCATGTCTGGGTCAGATGGTCTCCCTAAGTTCTCCCTGAACAGTCTGAGATTATGTTTATGGTGACATTTGTTATGAGGAACTTGCTTACTTTTCTCTGAGGACTGTCATAACCCCAGTAGCAAACCCAGCACCTTTCCACATAGTGGATGCTCAACCAGAGTTTGATAAATGCATTCATGAATGAACAAATAAATAATGTTGAAAGCAAGGTTTGGAAAAGTAATACATGGTTCTATGCATCTGTAAGCTGTTGTATGAAGGCAGGCTAGTCTCCTCGTTTGAATCAGACCCAAACTGGAGAAAGTAGAAGATAAACAGAGAGCATAAATAATAGCAGCAGTCACATTTCAACTGGTGGAGGCTGGAGTAGAAAACAAAACAGAACAAAGATGCATATTAACTCCAAACTATTTCTTGTCCCAGTAGCCGACCTATAACAATCACCACTACACTATGGGTAGAAATTGTTCCTTTTAGGAGCAGATCGTTCTTTTAGTTCTTTTAGTTTTTACTTGATATAAATAAATTTTTAGCAAATTAAAGCTCACAGCAACATGTCTTGCTCTCAGCAATATATATATTCTATCCTAAAGAACTGAACATGCTAAGTAAGATTCTCCCACTCCAACTTAGGCAAGCTGGCTCTGTGAACACACATCAGTGAGAAAACTCTGGCTGTATCTGGTGTAATATACACTGCTTTATTGAGAAGAAGAGATAATATAATTTCCTTAGTCAACAAATCCTAGCCTATCAAAATATAGGTCTCTTTTGGGAAAACATATGTCAGATTTGCTTTTATTCCTATAAAAAAGGCATGTAGCTTTTTAAAAATTTGTAATGGGAACCTGCTAATCCTGGAGAGGATGTTCTTGTCTGGACTTTGCAACTTAACTAACCATGTGACCTTGGTTAAATCATATAACCTTTCTGACTATAATTTCTTCATCCAAAAAACAGAAGAATTGTAAGAGATAACCCCATGGGTCTCTTACTAGTCCTTTTTCCCCAGCACCTAGAAAAGTGCATGTACCTGGTGCATGCTTGATGACTGTTCTGAAAATCGTAACACATGATACTGAGAAACTGATCTCCTGCCTTTTGAATTTTCATATAGTATCAACTCAACTCCTAGCACATCAGCGGAACTTAAAACATGTTAATGAAAAAGGAAATGATTTCTTTTTGGTAGTAATAAAGAGATTAAGACAATGCAATTCAAATTGTGGGTAATCTAGATTAAATTATTTAAAAAACACATGTGGAAAGAGCTGAGATGCCCTTCAACAGACGAATGGATAAGGAAGATGTGGTCCACATATACAATGGAATATTATGCAGTCATCAGAAAGGATGAATACCCAACTTTTGTATCAATATGGACAGGACTGGAGGAGATTATGCTGAGTGAAATAAGTCAAGCAGAGAAAGTCAATTATCATAAGATTTCACTTACTTGTGGAACATAAGGAATAAAATGGAGGATATTAAGAGAAGGAAAGGAAAAGTGAATTGGGATAAATTGGAGGGGGAGACGAAAGATGAGAGACTGTGGATTCTGAGAAACAAACTGAGGGTTATGTGGGGGAGGGGGATGGGGGAATGGATGAGCCTGGTGGTGGGTATTAAGGAGGGCACGTACTGCATGGAGCACTGGGTGTGGTGCATAAACATTGACTCTTGGAACACTGAAAAAATAAAGTAATATATATATATATATATAATTTAAAATAAATAAGTAGATGTAGGCAAGTCAGTAACTGTGACTTGTTCTTTTTCAATCTTCCCTTGAGAGCCCAGCAATGTGGTTTTCAGTACCTTGCCTTCATAAAGGGATTTTCCTCACCCAGAGGAGCACCCCAAATGAGCCTGAATCCAAAAATCTCAGGATGGTTCTCCACATGGAAATTGGTGACAAAGTGAGGTTTTGCATCACTTGCTTTCAGAGTCACTAATACAAGTGTCAAATCAACAAGGAAGCTCTCACACCAGCTGTACAAGGAAGAAACCATACTTATGATGTACTGTTTTCCTCACTGGTGTCCAGACCAATTGGAAACCTTGAGAGCCCTTCAGGTGGACACAGCACAGCCCAGAAGGTTGTGATCATAATCACTAATTGATATGTATATATATCTTGATTTCTTGATATGACTATGAAATGTCTCTTTCTGTCAATTTGTTACAAAGACATAGTTTTCTCAAAGATGATCTGCTCCCGTGCAGATATAAATAAGGTGGAATCTATGAGGACCTCTGCATAAAACCATTCATTGTGCTGAGAAAAGAGTACTCTGAGCATACTCTGTAGATGGAGCATGCCATTCTCAAGTATGAATAGCACATTTCTGGAATAAAATCTATTTCTGTGTATCCAACTATTACTTGTCATTCAAGGTCCGGCTCTCTGGTCAACCCTTCTACGGATCTTAGCGTAATCTCCCAGCTGAAGGGGAGTCGTCTCTCCTCTTAGAGCTCTGTTTCTCTCTTGTGGCTTTCAGAATTCCTTCCTTCTATTACAAACACTTGGACCTGCATTTCCTTTATTCCTTCCAGTTTTATTGAGATATAATGGACACGAACATTGTATTAAATTAAGGTATATAACATAATGATTCGATATTTATATATATTAGGAAATGATTGCCACAGTACGTATAGTTAAATAAAGAACATAAAGTTCTCTCATGAGAACTTTTAAGATCTATTCTTTCAGCAACTTTCAAAAATATGCAATACAATATTCTTAACTATAGTCGTCATGCCATACATGATATCCACAACATTTATAACTGGAAGTTTGTATGTTTTTACCACCTTTACCCATTTTGCACATCCTCCACCTCCTTCCTCTGGCAACCATCAGTCTTTTTTCACATTTATGGGTTTGGATTTTTAGATTCCACATACGGTGAGATTAGACCGGTGTTTTTATTCTTCTACTAGACCAAGGAGCAGGCACTGCTGTGACTATTATTGTCTGCCAAAGGCATGTTTAGCATGTAGTAAACAGTAAAAAGTGAATAAATGAAGCATTAATCTAATACTTCAGAATTAACTATTGCCTTCTCATTTGGATAAACTCTATTTGCTACAGCTTTAGGAACTAATTATACAGAAGCCCTGTGGCTTAGTAGCTGGAGTTAGGCTTGGAAGTTGGGAGATAATTCTTACTGCTCATTTATTAAGGACCCTTGAGGAAAATACCTTACTTATCGTTTCTCTGCTGGAATAGGAGAACTGAAAGCGTCCATAAAGGTCATTTAGTCTATTTCCTAAGACACGCAGAGGAAGAGAGACTCATACAGTTCGGCACTGTATATTAATGATCAAGTCAGAGCAGGAGCCTGCTTCCTGACCCTAATCTATGTGATACAAGTCAAAGTAAGGTTACTTTGGTGAGGGATTGCCTGGGAAGAGGGGCAAGGCAACTATCTTAGGTGACAGAAATATTCTTTATCTTGATCTGAATGGTGATTGCTAGAATGTATTGACCCAGTACTACACTTAAGATTTCTACATTGTACTCAGTGTAACATTATACTTCAGAAAAAAAGAAATAAATGCAGTGTTTTAATGAAACTGTGTACTCATCCATTATTTCACTATTGTTATTTCTTATGTGTCTGCAATTTTTTCTGATTACAAAATAATACATATTTATAAAATCCAACATATCAGAAATGTAAAAACCTAAAAATATTCTCTTTCAAAGTATCACTCTGCACTGGAAAAAAACAACAACAAAAAAAACCCCCAAAACATTGTTACAAATTTATTACACCCAGGTTGCATCTTCACATAAAAAAGCAGCTCCTTTGGGAGCATGGAAGTGCTATGTTTTGTCACCTGCCCCATAATCTCTAGGACGCAGTGAGAAGTTGTGATGTGCTGTTATCCGCGAACATGCTGTCCCCTGCTTCTGAAGCTTCTTAAACGCAGGGCTCCTTTTACTCCTGGCCAAGTTTTGGTTTGCTTATCATTAGTTTTTCCCCATTTCCAAAACTGGAGGTTTGTTTACCTTTCAGGTGACTTCTCCAGGCTACCTTTGTGCGTGTGTGCCCATCTCCTTAACTCACATTAGGAAAGTGTTAAAACGTCACCAGTTCTTTCATTACAGAAGCTCCTAAAACAGATGCATGTTACTGCTCTGTTTCACAAACCTGTTGCCAAGGCTATAGAGGAAGGAATAAAAAGTGTAACATAAGAAATCAACCCAGCAACTGACAAAGTCTCAGGTAGGTGCAAATACAACTCTCCTTGATAATAAACATATGGCGAGGTTTTAATTCCCTCACACTGCCGCTCATAACAGCAGAGGGGAAGCAATTGATCCTGTCTCCCAAGCACTGGATAAAGAGGTAGGGAAGATAGACGTTAACTTGTCTGCTTCAGCTGGACACTTAGTCAGCTCTCCCCCTTCCCCTCTTGAACATTCCGGTCCTGAGCAAGACAGGTCGCAGAGCCTGGAGCATCTGGTTGTGCCAGAAAGCTCAGTGCTCAAGGCACAATCATATCAAAAGGACACTGAATGTCAAAATAAACAATGATAATAGGGACACAGAGTATCAAAATAAGCAATGATAGTAAAGGATTATAACCCATAAAAAATAGGAATTTAGGAACCAATTAATGAATAAATTGAAAGTGTGGGGAAGAACAGGATATTTACATAGTTTCAAAGTACTTCCCCTCAAAATACTGGTTAATTAAAAAAAACTTTAGAAAGTAACTTTACAGCCTTTAATTGAGTGATCAAAGTGAACATCATCAGTAATGCAAATTGAAAATCATATGCCACCTGATCAGAAGCAACGAGAAGAGCACAGCATGACGTCTGTGATCTTCCTGCCAGAGATGAATAACCTAGATCTAATTGTGAGGAAACATCAGAAAACCTAACTCAAGGGATATTCTACCAAATAACTAAGTACACTCTTCAGAGTCTTCAAGGCCATAGTAGCATTCCAAATAGAAATAATTAAGGACAGGAACCCTGTGTGCTTCTGAATGGTATCTTTTTGCTACAAAGGACATTATTGTGGTAATTGGTGAAATCTGAATGGAGCTGGAGGTGAAAAAGAAGACCTGTACTGATGTAAATCTCCTGATTTTAATGTTGGTGATGTGATCGTGGGGAAGAAGTTTCTTTTTTTCTTGGAAATATGACATGTTAAAGTATTTGAAGGTTAAAAGGCATCATGTCAGCAACTTCTCAAATAGTTCGAAGGGGGAGTTTTTGTACTATACATTTGAGGTTATTTCAAAATTAAACAACAACACCAAAAATCATAATCTGATGCAATGATTTAGATAGTCCCTTTACATGAAATTTAACAGAATGTCCAAAATAGACAAAATACCCTGCCTGCCTTTCCCTTCTGCATCTCTAAGTTTGAAGTGCTTGTGTGAATAGAGGGCACCAGATTATGGAACATTCTGATGGGGACGAATTGAGAGAAACCAAATCCACAAGGCTTCCTTGGATCATCTGCTGGTCTCTGAGGCACTGTCTCTGGTCCCTGGTTGCAGTTAATGTCTATTGTCATCTGGTTTCTCCCTGGGCTCGCTTCAGCCTAGTGATGCTCCCTGGCTGTACCTACCTCATTTTAGCTCTCATTAACATTTCAGACTCTTCTGGATCTCTGCTGTGTCATCTCTCTGGCCTCTGCCACAAGCAGTCCAGCCTCTACTGTGGAGTTTTACCTCCTCTTGCTATGTGTCATCTGCCTTGAGAATCAGCCTTTTCTGAGATTTCCCTTTAAGAGGTAATGCAGGTCTGTATTTGTATGGGCATCTGCCCTCAAGGTCTTTAGATCATCTAACAGTGCTTAGCATTTAGGTAGAATTAATGTGGTGTGTTCTAGAACCATTTAGGAAATTTAGGGCTATTTAGGGAAAACAAATATCAGGCCTCTTCCTATCTAATCATGTTGCCAAATTTATTTAATATGGTTGGTATGGAGAATTCAACCCACCAGAGATCTCTTTCCAGAGTCTTAAATGGCAGTGGAACAATGCTTGCCCTGCTTATCTTTTTTTTTTATTATTATTATGGTCAGTTAGCCACTATATAGTACATAATTAGTCCTTGATTCAGTGTTCAATGATTCATTACACACAGTGCTCATCATAGCACGTGCCCTCCTCAGTACCCATCACCATGTTACCCCCTTCTCCCACCCTTCTCCCCTCTGAAACTCCCAGATTGTTTCTCGGGGTCCATAGTCTCTCATGGTTCGTTTCTCTCTTTGATTTCTCCCCCTTTGGATTTCCCTCCCTTCCCCTATGGTCCTCCATGCTATTGCTTTTGTTCCACATGAGTGAAACCATATGATAATTGTCTTTCTTTGCTTGATTTACTTCACTTAGCATAATCCCCTCCAGTTTCATCCATGTCAATGCAAATGGTAGGTATTCATCATTTCTGATGGCTGAATAATACTCCATTGTATATATGGACCACATCTTCTTTATCCATTCATCTATTGAAGGGGATCTTGGCTCCTTCCACAGTTTGGCTATTGTGGACATTGTTGCTATGAACATTGGGGTGCATGTACCCCTTCTTTTCACTACATCTATATCTTTGGGATAAATACCTGCTTATCTTAATGCACCTCCTACCTACAGTCTAAAGCCCAGAGTTGAGAAGTCAGGATGCGTGGGCCTGCCCATTACCTCCAACTGTCTCTCTGCCTTGATACCTTCCTTTCTCCCCATCCCTCTGGACTGGGAAGAGCAGGCTTTCCTTCAGGTCACATTTTCCTGTCTTCCCACTCTTGCCACAAGTCTAGCCATTCTTGGTGGACCAGAATTTTCTTTTTCTTTCTTTCTTTCTTTTTTTTTTTAAAAGATTTTATTTATTTATTTGACACAGAGAGAGAGAAATTACAAATAGGCAGAGAGGCAGGCAGAGAGAGGAGGAAGCAGGCTCCCCGCTGAGCAGGGAGCCCGATACGGGCCTCGATCCCAGGACCCTGAGATCATGACCTGAGCCGAAAGCAGAGGCTTTAACCCACTGAGCCACCCAGGCGCCCAGGACCAGAATTTTCATCCAGACAAGAGACACTCCTGGGTTAGTTGCTAAAACTTTGTTTTGGTGTAGAGCTTAACTTCCTGCCTTAGGGAAATTTGCCACAGTTTGATCTAAAAAATTTAAAGCACCAGAGGAAAGGCCAGAAGATTGAATTGTTTTATATAATGTTTATTGTATGACTGTTATTCCTGGGCATCAAATTCACTGTCCTATAAGAGCCCAGGTTGGCCATGGTGCAGTGAACAAAGAATGGGCCATGAGTTCTAGTCCCTGTGCTATCATTGCACCAACCACACCCTCAAACTGGTTAACATTCCTGAACTTTGGCTTTCTTATTGGCTAAAAGGAAATATTAAAGATAAAAATCTAGGCTTACAAAATACCTTTCTTGATAGTTTGTTATTAAAAAGTAATTAACTTGAATACATATCAAATGATGTAGCATGATTCGGTTAAAAACAAAAACAAAAACAAATAAAACCAGAGCTGGGCAAAAGGGGAGCCAAGTAGAGGCACAGTCGCCAACAAGCTTTGTGACTTTAGACCGCCACTTTCTGGACCTTAGTTTCATCATATGTCAAGTGACAATTAAAATATCCATCTGTGTCTATAAGAGTACAATAAGACTAGGAGATTTATGTGAAATGAATGGGTAATGATTTAGTTGCCATAATTAATATTATTAAGTTTACCAATTTTTTTCTGCAAAATCATCCTTAGAGCCTAGGCATGAGAGCATTTTCTCTGTTGAGAACGATTAAAAATAGGTCTATATAATATAGATCAAAGCCCCTGGGGTAAGCTCATACCCTTAATGGTATCTGCTCTAGACCTAAGAGTGTAAGAGCACTATTGCAAGTTGGCTGTTTGATGCCGGATTAAATTGAGGATGGCCTATCAAAGTAACAAGCAAGATATTCAGGGAGGGATGTATGATGTATGCACATGGTATATGTGGCAGGGGTTGGGCAGCGGAAGAATTTTAGAATAATATTCAAACCAACCAGAAGTCAATCTATTTTTACTACTACCATGTGCTAATGATTGTAAACCATGTTGGTGTAAGGCACTTCCCCTTTCAGGATGGACCCCAGCTCTCCTCACTCCCCCCTTGTTATGTTTGTCTCTGTTCAAGAATAAAGATAGAACTTCCTCTTGCAAGGAGAATCCATGACTGCCACACACACACACACACACACACACACACACACACACACACACCCCATTTAGCAATACTGGTTTGCACTTCTGACCCAAGATCTGGTGGATCTTACAAGATTTCAGATAGAAGCTAGTCCACTAAACCTGGAGCTTTGCCATGCTGACTTGCAGTGTAATATGGAAAGGTTAAATCTAGCGAGGCAAAAGTCTCCCGGAAATGTGAAGAATTGGCTTTGACTGAAGACAAAATTATATAAAACTCCTTTCATGTGGGTGACCATCTTTATGACTTGCTCTTGCTTCATATTTTAGTTTTGAAATATTTTCTCTCTTTGCTTCTCACTAAGGAAACTATTCTTTGTGACTTTCCGTAGTTGAACCAGCTAATGAATCATTTATAACTTGCCGTTAACAGCCAAGTTCTAATTTTTATATCTATATATAATTTCTATGTCTTTTCCAGTCACACTTATAGGATTTTTTCAGTGCTCTAGGGGTTCTTTCACATCCTCAGAATCTGCAAAATGCAAGTACAAAACCTAAGCATAAAATTGTAAATTTTCATATAGAAAGTAATTAATAACTAGATTTTTTAAAGTAGTCTTTGAAAGGAATAATGTATATTTGCATGCTTACTTGGGGATTCTTGGCTTTATGTCAGGTATTGTATTTTCCAGTTTATTTCTACTTGTTCACTTACTATGTCTATGTTCCTTTGAATCTATAAACACATGTATATTTTATTGCTGTTTTAAGTTCTTATTTGCTAATTCCAGAACCTTGGCCATCTCTGGGTCCATTCCTATTGTTCCCCCCACCCCCCACCACCTCCTGCTGTAGGTCACATCCTTTGGTTTTTTAAAGAAAAAGCTATCTATCTACTATCTATCTATCTATCCATCTATCTATCTATATTTATTTATTTACTTACTTATTTACCTACTTATTGTATGCTGGTCATTGGAAATGCTTCAATTTTGAGAGTCTGGATATTTTTCCTTCTGGAAGGACTATTGAATTTTGTTATGGAAGTGATTGAGTGGCAGACCAGATGGATCATCCGGGGGCTTGTTTTTAAGCTTTGTTAGGTGGGATCTAGTATGGCCCTTAGTTGAGAGTGAGAGTCCTGCTGGCACTCAGTGGAGAGCCCCCAGCATGCATCGGGGTCTCCTCGTCAGGATGGTGGAGCCCTATGTCTCCCAGTACTGTGGGAAATTCCAAACCTCCCAGGAGTTCACAGCCACTCCAGCCACCTAGTAGCTGTTTTCTGCCAGGTAGTCACGGAGCTCCCCTTCGCATGAGTGTTGTATTTGGTCAGAAACAAGAGGACCGACCACTGTGTAGGTTGCTGGAGTTCCTTCTCTGCACGACCCCTCTTTCTGGTACCCTCCCACACAGTCCCAGCTGCCCCCCTCACCCCCAAGTCTGATCTCTACTCCTCAGCTGAGTGAAATTGCTCCGTTTGGGTTCCCCTTTCTGCACCCCGTCTGGACATGGCCCCAGGCTAAAGTACAGTCAGTCCTGGGGCTCACTTAAAGTGTTTTTCTTCTCATAAGGGTCACACTCTGAGCTGCCTGTTGTCCAGTGTCTGAAAACAGTTACTTTCTATATTATGTTCACTTTTCTGAGTTGAAAGTAGGAGCCTAGCAATATCAGTAGCAAAGACTAACTTTCTTGCCTTTACTCCACTCTTTTAAATGTATTCATATTTTTTCAATACTTATTATTGATCTTTTAAAATGTATTATCTATGGCATTGTTTTCCAAAATGTGTTCCATGAAAAACGAAAAAGCCTCTGTGTTAAAATAGCATGGGAATGCATTTGTCTTGACAGTAGGACATCTCAGAGCCATAAAAAGCTAATATGGATTGTAAATTTTCAAGGGACTATATTATTTGCATTTTTCAATTTCATTTGACCATAGAATCCATTTTTAACAGATTGTCCTATGGGAGTACTAGACAATGGACCACTTTTGGGTAATGCTGCTCTGCAGTTGCTATTTATTAATTTTATTAAAAATTTATATGCCTAATTAAAAAGCAATCATGGTTACAACTATCTTCTAAATTAATTTTTAAATGGAAAATAAGCTTAGCTTTTCCTTCCTCTTCTAATATCCTTCCATTCAAAATTATTTCAGGAAGTCCTTAAGAAATGTATGGAGATCTATGAGAACATATATCTGGGTTCCCAATGGCGAGTTTACAGTGTGCCCTTCTATATTTTATGTAATATGAAGAGAAGAAAATAATTTTAAAGGGAGAAATTAAACTTTGCTGTATGAAAACATGTATTTCATTTTGACTTTTTTCCCCCAAAAGAAAGAGGTACATTTTTTAAGACACTGTAAAATAAACTCAGCATTTTTCATTTATCATCTTATCATGCTGTTTGAGAAATGAGGTGTCACTAAGGATGCAAGAATGATGAGCCATCAGTGGCAGCAGCAGCTGCTGGATCTCGTCTTTACCACTAATAATTCAATTATTTTAAGTGTTTCTTACGAGTAATCCTCCTCCTTCAACACACTCACACAAAGCTCTGGGTGCAGCTGGTTGGGGGCAACTGCCCGCTGCCACATGTCTAAGAATTATGTGGAACTAGCAGAAAGGCAACAGAAGGGAAGATAATTGACTGAGTGGGACTCTGGGCACAGGCTGCCATTTGGCTCTTTCATTAATATCTGCCCAGCAGCTCCCTCTCTGGACCTTGATTTCTCCAACGGGACAATGAGTTCTTTGCACGGAGTGATTTCAGTCTCCTTCTGGCTCAGTTCTTACATTTTACAGATCTTGTTGAATAGCACTCCATTTACTAAAAAAGTGGTAAGAATGTCATTTCTGTAGAATATTGCCTCTCTGGGCTGGGAGAAGAGATGTGTTCCGAAATGCAATAGAAAATATGGCTGTCAAGAAATTTGTAGGTTTATTTTAGCTTTAGGCCTGTAAACACAAAAATTCTTACCTTTCATATTTGCCCTTCATGGCTTAAATTGTTCCCCCAATCACAATCAATTTGTGATCTATCAAAACCTCATATTTCAGTTCTTGTCGAGTGGCAAAGGTGATGACTTTTATCCTGGAACTTTATTCCGTGTTAGCTTACTATGGATAGGAGAAGATTGTAAGGCAGGAGAGAGACTTTCTCCCCAAAGTTACAATGGAATTTTGCAGAGAACCAGAACAAAAGGTTTCGAATATCTAAATGAAACTGGGAGAAAAAAAAAAAGTCTGTCTGATTATAGTTGCTAACAAAGGCAGAAAAAGAAAAAAACAGTTGCTATGTTACTCCTCATTAGCCAAACTCAATAAAAAATGAAAAAGTACTTCCTGGTACTGCTCTATATTATCTTCAATTGCCTTATTGATTTAGATTATAGTGAAAGGGAAGAACCAAAGATCAAAGTCTTTGTTTTCCCTGGAGCTTCAAATGCATCCAATAGTGCATCCATCAACAGGACCATTATATATGGACACCCATGGGAGGCTTTGTGTTCCTCTCCTACCCAAGCGCCAGGTGAACCTGGAGAGTTGCGGGTTGTACTACCTTAGGCAATGCATTTGCCTGGAGCTGTGGAGAGCAGTACCAGAAGGAGGTCCAGATGAGAGAGTTGGATTCTTAGGTAGAGATACAGCAGTAGGGTTAGGCCCAAGGGCAAGGCAAATGCATAAAGGGAAAGAAGACCTGAGGTCTAAAGCAAGGAAGATGAGGAACAGAGTGGAAAGTGGAATATGAGGCGGATGAGGGAAAGACACTAGGAAGAAGAAGCAGGGGTGTGATGCCCATTTATATATATTGCCCTGGCTGCCTAGTCATGGGGCTGAAATTGGACCACGCAGCATTCTTTCCACTCCTTACTCGCCTACCCCTTACTTGGCCTTAGAAGGTAAGGCCGAGATGTGCTTTGCCTTTGCTGGGCAATGGGGTGCAGCTTTCTTGCCATGGAACTTTTATAGAGCACAAGGGCTCAGCAGACAGACCTGGCAAAGACTGCCACTTACTAACTCCATGATCTGGGGCAAGTTGTTTCATGCCTTTGAACTTCAGTTTCCTCTGCTATAAGATGAGTATAATACACTTAATAAAAATCAAAGAGATGAGGATAATAACCTTAACCATAGGGTGGTGATGAGTGTTAAATGAATGAGTAGAAGGAAGATACTTAGCACTGGCACATACAGAGCTGCTTTGATTACATTCTGCTCCTTGGAGCTTTGCCTGCTTCTGGCTATCCTTAGTAGCTCTGCGGATATGACCTCCAAGGGGGTGCAGATCACTCCCTTCAGGTTCACACCTGCATCGCCAGCCCAGCAGCATGCCTGCCATACAGGAGGCCCTTCATGAATATTTGTTGCATGAGTAAGTGGATAAACAAATGAAAGAATTTCTGATGAGCAATCCTCGACAGCCTGCCTCAGTCTCTGGGAGGGAGGGTCATGCAGCCACCAAGTGCCAGGACACTCCAAGGTAAAAGGCTCTGACCCTGCCCGGTTTGGCCAGGGACTCTGACACAGGTCTGAACATTCATATCCTATGGCACTGGTGATGCAGACAAATTTCTTTGCTTTTTGTTACTGTCTCCTGCACTTTGGTTCAAATCTCCTTTACATGTGTGTGGGAGTGTAGCATGTATCCCTTTTTGGTATTTTCACATAAACATTTTTAAATTCATGGTGCTGGGTCAATAGAGTAGTGATATCACTTTGTCCTGTCTCCCATATCATTCCCCAAAGAGAGCAATTACAGCAGGCATTTCACTTCAGCTGCTTTTCTATAATAGATATTATATGTACACAGACAACTCATTATCCTGACACACATTTTCCACCCAAAATCTGCCTCTCAAAATCTGGTTTAAAGTCCTTCCCATGGAATCACTAACACATTTTAATAGATCTCTTGTGAGGTCTCACTTCATATGCAAGGAAAAGGTGGGTGAATAAAAGGAGGCATGTTGGTGGTGGGGTGAACAGTAGGCTCAGGTGCCGAAGACTGTGTTGGGGGAAAATGATGTAAAGGATCAGAGGAGTCACGGAAATGAAGGAGGTGGGAAGGAAGGCAGCTAGTCACCAGCGAGCTCCCACAACATGCTGTTCCAACTTCTTATTATAGTACACACCACATCTTATGTGATTTTCTTTTTTCAGAAGCTGTTCTCCACCACTATATTGTAGACTTGATGAGGTAGACCCTGTCCTATTCCAAGAGTCTAACAGCCTTTGGCACATAGTAATTCTTGAAAGTTTTGAATGGGGGATTAGATGAGTGGATGGATGGTTGGATGGATGGATGACCAGATTATGAGAGAGAGAGAGAAGAGTGGTGATTATTGAGTAAGAGTGTTCAAAGTATCCAATACACCTAGTACTTTCTAGGGTTGGCACAAGGTAAAAAGTCTGCCTAGGTTGAGACCAGGGGAACCTCTCCCCTGAGGGTGGAGAGAGGCACAACTTTCAGTCAGAAGGATGAGTTCAGTAGGATAGAGAGAATGAGCCAAATATATCACCACCCGGGAACCAGAATCATCATCTAAACCTGGAATTGGAAGCTGTATATTAAAAAAAAAAAAGTGAACTTACTGGAAACAGATATTATTGTCTCCTTTAGATTTGATGTGTCTATCTTAGGGCTTCTGAGAGGACTAGATCTTTTCTATAGAGTCGGGTATGAGGGAGATACTCATTCCCAGAATGATCCTTCAAAATCACCCCAGGTTTTGGGGGGTGGGAGCACCAAATTTCAGAGCACACGCCCCATCCCATACATTCTCACTTCTAAGGTCTAAGGCTGAACCTGACTTTGGCAAGGGTCCAGAGAGTCTTCGACAATATATTCAGATCACCTGTGTTAGATTCTGGGATCTGAGAGATGTATAGAGCAGAGTTTTCACTGGACAGATGGAGCAGACAGTGATAAGAACAAGTGGACAAAAATAATATAGGATGGTGGTTAGAGTTGCAAACTGCAAAATCATAAGGTTGATTATGTGTATTAAATTGAAAGACTCAAGGTCATAGTCCTTCAATATTTAGCAGGTACAAGGTTTTCTTGTGCATCATCTCCCATCTGAGATTCTTTGCTGGCACATTCCCTGTTCTACTGTGAAAGAGAGAGTATATTTTACATCCTCTTAAATACTCTCAGGCTACTCCAGGAAATTTTTTAAAAAATATTTTATTTATTTATTTGAGAGAGTGAGACCGTGAGCTTGAGAGAAAGGGAGTGGGAGAGAGAATCTGAAGCAAACTCTGAACTAAGCGCAAAGCCTGATGCAGAGCTTAGCCCCCAAACCCTGAGATCATGACCTGAGCTGAAACCAAGAGTTGTCCACTCAACTCACTTAGCTACCCAGGCACCCCAGCAGGAAGGTTTTTGCTACTGAAGAGGTGGTGCTGCTGGGCATAGGGAATTCAAGGGCAGAATCAGTATTTACTTGAAAAAGAGTAGTCTGTGTAGAAGAGGCAAAGCCTTCAGGGTATGGTTTGATAGGCCCATCCTATTATCTGCAATATTCTAGGGTTCCATTGATCGCACCAGCTTGTTTTTAGCCCAGGAGAGGCAGGTGATGGGCAGGTTAGTATGAATGTACAAGCTGAAGCATGAAGGACATTTTCCAAACCAAGAATTTAAACCACGGGGCATAGTGAGAGATCATATAGCTAGGCAGTATGTGAAAATAGAAGATCTTTTTGATATGTCTTTTTAATATAGATGGGTAAGGATGGGGTGTAGTACCTACAAAATACATCAATTTGGCAACAGCATTTAACATTATTAGGGAAGTTTCTTGGCTATCAGGAAGCAGAGTACCTGAAATATATCTTTTTGGTAGTGTCATAGGACGGTTGAGATTAAGAGAAATGCAGGTCTTCAGGCCTCCCAGACCATCTCTAATACAAGAGGAACTATCTCAAATACCTGTGTGTTTCTGAAGCCTGCACATAACAAGCTACTAAAAGAATTCAAGATCATGTTTATGGCCTTGAGTGGGCTCTGCCAGCCAGACTGGTTGGTACAGTGCCACTGTTTCTAGGTGGGGATGTCTCTTATTATCAGTCTCTCTTGTATCCCATTCCCTGGAGTTGCCTCTAGCAGCTATGTGTTTACTTCAACTATTGTTATACATATATATCAGTGGTTGTCTAGTTTGGATTGTCTTTCTTTTTAGAACTGAGGTGGGATATATGACCCCAGAGTTTTCTAGAAAGAAAGATTTTTCTAGGTGTGGCAGTCTCAACCACCTTCCAGTTCGAGAGATGTTGTAATAGGGTTTTTGCCCATCAGTTTTATGTGTAATGAAGATGATGGAGAATTTGAATCAAAGAACTTGGACTTCCCAGTATAGGTCATTTCCATTGTCAATGCCCTATACTCAAAGACCACCAGAAGCACACCTGGAGTTGAACAAGTTGGGTTTATCACTTGAAGTGAGGGAGGCCATGGAGAACTGTGAGATATTTCAGTTAGAGGGTGCCAGAAAAGACTTAGAGGATTTGGGCTTAGGTTAGGCCATTTTGGAGAGTGTCCAAGGAAATGTGGGTTTGTTCTGGGTTGTGTGCTGTCAGAAGTGGGCATAATTCTGTGATTGGGTCTCTTAATAAACCTTATCTAGATGGAGGGATGGCTAAACAAAGCAAGGCTATAGCTGTAGTTGGGAAAGAAGCAACATTCACTTGTATTAGCCAGGAGAGGGGGATGTTTGATATTTTGTGGCTTGCAGTGATTTTGCTTTTGTCTGTGCCCAGAAAAAATTATGAAGTGGTCTTGTTTAGTCTCACTTGATCATGGTCACAGAGTGACCTTGTCTGATGTTGGCGTTCTGAGAGATTGTGCCTAACGGGAGAACACATGGCTTAGCGGTGAGCAGTTAGCCAGCTTCTAATAATACTGGGGCCATACTTTGTCAGGTCAAGTCCCTGTGTCAGGGGCTGTTTTTCTCTTTCTCACCAGGCTTGTCATAATGTTGCTTTGTTTGGCCTTGTCTGAGTCTGGGAGCGTAATTCACTCCGATGTTTTCAATGAAGAGACTTTGATGAAGGTACTGCCAGAGGTGTGGCCAGGTTAAGGGAAAAAATAAAGTAAAAACTAAGCATCTGGAGGGGTGTCTGAGTGACTCAGTTAGTTAAGAGTCTGACTACTAGAAGCACTGTCAGGTTGTAACCCTAGGAGGAGTGAGACAGGGGGGTTGGGAGGCTGCACCAGTGACTGGAACAGTGATGACTTTAAAAAGGCACTGCCTTTTAACTTATTTATCTATAGGTCCCATAATTTCATATGGCTTTGTCTAATCTCTGTGGTGTAGGTGGCTAACTGTTCACCAAATTAATTTCCTCTAGCAATTAATATTCCTGGGCAGAGTTCCTGGGCAGATTTTTCAGACTCTTGCAGGTCCATGTGGCCAAGTGACTGAATCAATGGGATGTGAGCACAAGTAATGGGTATTGTTTCTAAGCTAAGGCTTTTAAAAAAACAGGAGTGTTTTCTCCCTACTCTTTTCCCTTTATGGCAAGTTGGGATAGCAACCCCCCTGGGTGATCTTATAAATCATAACTTGCAGATGGCAAATGCATTGGCAGTGTGGCTCCTTGGATGACTGTGTGGAGGACAGCAGACCGGCAGAGCAGGAACACCCATTTTGGACTATTATGTGAATCAGAAACAAACTTCCACCGGTTTGAAGCCATTGCTTATATTAGGTCTATTTCACAACCCTAAGTGATATAAAGATAAATGCAAATTATTTTCTCCATTTATAAAGGGCAAAGAGACCACTTTCCCTTTTCTCTCTTTCCTTAGAATTTCCTTGGAGGCATAATAAATCTGAGGTTTTGTTCTAACCTTCAGAATAAAGATAAATCTCACTAGGGATTAAGCCCAGTCCCCAGATTTTATAATATAGAGATATTTCTAGAGTCAAGAGCCAAATAACTTCTATTTATGTAAAACGGTGCATTTCAAATGAGCTCAGAGGCCTCAAGAGATGAAGGGAGACTGTCACAAGCTTTAGTCCCTTTGTCTCTCAAGGAGATAAACTAAGTCTTAATTGCTCTTTCTACCACTTTACTGTATAAATTTGAATAAAATGCTGCCCAGATTTGGTAGTCACTCTTCTCTACCTTATGCATTCGTAAATCCATTAACGGTTACTCAATAATGAGTTGTGTTTTCCCTCTCTCTTCTATATTGATGTAGAAAGGTCTATTTGTTGACAGGGTTGGATTATTTCTCCATCAGTAACCAGAAATTGATTCCAGAAGTGGGACTTGGCTATAACAAAGGTCTAAAATATTTAGATTTAACTTAGTAGTCAAATGTCCACTAGGGAGGAAACAGATCGCAGAAGCTGCAAAGACAACATCCCATGTTACACAATGATGAAACTGGTAATATTATCACCTCCAGTAACTTGGAAGCCATAACAGGAGTCTTCTAAATCTGCAGTTTCAAGGGATAGGTTAGAAAAAGCCAGTTGTTTGCATGTTTGCATGTGCACTGTGCGTGTTGGTGTAGTTAGCAAGATATTATAAAGAAGAAATAAGCATGCAAGGACTGACTGATTTGAAATTAGAAATAATGGTGATAATAATCTAGAAATTTGAGTCTGAGAAGCCCACTGTTTCCAGACTCTGAAGAGCAGGCAATACAAAGGCCTTTAGCAAAGAGATTCTGTAAGAATTTACCAACTTAATGAAGAAACTTTGTCCTGTAGCACAGGTCAGATTAAGAATGCCCCCTTCCTGCCAGTGCCTATTGTTTTAGAATGCTATTACGTTGAGTGAATCCAGCACAGGTTTGAGGAAGTGAAGTAACACAATCAACTGGAGGGAAAAATTTAGGAGTATGGTCCTTGGCACATAGAATTGACAGGAAATAAACAGATCAGAAAGAAATGTACTGTTTTTTAGGGAAATGTTTTGCTATAAGAAAAGATAAGCCTGGCTTTAAAAACTCTAGGCTAGAAATCTTTGAGCTTCCAACTTCCCAGATAGCAAAGCTAGGGGCATAGAAATAATAGACTAGGCAGTTCCTCCCTGAAACCACGCCCAAGATTTATTAGGAATTTCCTGTACTAAAGAACAAGAGTTTGGGGTGCCCGGCTTAGTCGGTTAAGTGTCTGCCTTTGACTCAGGGCATGATCTTGTGGTCCTGGGATTGAGCCCTGCATCGGGCTCCCTGCTCAACATGGAGTCTGGTTCTTTCTCTCCCTCCGCCACTGCTCCTGTACTCTCTCACTCACTCTCTCTCAAATAAATAAAATCTTAAAAAACAAAAAACAAACAAACAAAAAAAACAAAGGTTCTTCACAAGACCCATCCATCAGTACCTCATCCTTGCCTTGGACCATTGCCTCTGGAGTTAGCCACACTTCCTTATCCCAAAGGGGAGCTTTTGTTTGGATGTCCTATCCAGGCCTATCCCTGAGTTGTGGCAGGAATTTGTCTTTCCCATATTCCCAAACACAAGTTGCCATATCCAGAATAGATGGAAAGGACATATCACCAAGGGATCCTGGCCTTAGAGATGGTAAGATGGGACTTTGGATTGTCTCCCTTTTGGGAAGAAGGCAAGTGAAACTTTGGGGAACAGATGGGTAAAGAGTTTAGGCAGTTTTGCTCCATATGTCCCATTCATTCTTACTTTTTTTCTTCTTCAGGTCTATAGCAAACACTTAGAATATTTTTCAAAACTTTCAGAGATCAATGTATTTTTATTTTTATTTTCTTCCCCAAACACAGGTAGATTTTAAGGCAGGAACAAAAGTTTGAGACAAACTGAGATAAACACATCACATTTTTTTGGCTAACTAAGCACAACCTAGGAAAGGCACCATTAGTAAAACAGTCTTCTTAAATAAATATTATGCTCTAATATCTTACAAATAGGATTTGACTCTGAATCCTAATAGCAACTGATTTATTTTCCCCATTTCCTGGCTCCATGAAGGAATCCAGTTTAATCAGTATATACATAGATTGTTATTTATTTTTAACTCTGGGGTATTTATGCCATGAGCTACAAAAGCAAAGAAAGCTACAGTGTCCTTACAGAAAATGCATGCTTTTCTTCTACGGTGGGGATGGGGTGATCCACAGTTGCGCTGGCTTAATCATGCCTGCACCAGGCAATCAATCAGTCTTCTGAAGACTGCATCCCATTAGGCATCAGCACAAAAAGGACTCTTGCCAGGTAGAAACGGGCAGAAATCACAATTCCAATCTCTGACAGTGATTGAACATAGATATGCCAAAGCTTTGCCTGGTATCCCTGGACTTGAAACATGCACAGAAAAGTTGCTGAATACATGTCTCATGCTTCCTTCAGAACAAGGCTGCCTGATTTTTTTTTTTTTTATACAATTTACCAACAGCAAGTACATGGAATACAAAACTAGATCTATATGTTCTCTGGAAAAGGTATAGTCCAAGACAGTTCAGTGACAAAGAATTGGGTCCTGAATGCCCCACCCATGTACAAGACTTTTCTAAGAGGATAAGAATTTTATGAATTTAACCCTCTCCTCCTGCACATCATCCCTCAACTGCCTACCTCATTTAGTCCCCTCCCCCAAAGGATTCATTTAAACCTTGGTGCAATCTAGGTCCTTCCTGGAATCACAAAATCACAGAACGCTGGCATAGGAAAGCTCCATAAGCAATTTTCCTTCCTCCTCTTGTTATAAGTACTAGAAAACTAAGCCCAAGAATGATGAAGCCATTTATCCATATTCAAATAGCTCATAAATACAGGACTCAGGTTTAGGTCCCCAGGCTCCCATCTCCTGGGCCAGAGCTTTTCTCTTGTTTACAAACACTTTTCCATTCACATTCAGATTCCTGAATGTTGGTAGATTTTATCAACTGAATAAAAGAGATTTTTATCAGTTACTATTAGGTATTAACTACAATTCTAAATTTAACACTGCTGTAAAGACACAGAAGAGGCAACTTCCGTGCTCTGTTTGAAGAGAAGCAAACAGTGCTACTGAATTCCATTATGAATCGCATCCTTTATACTCACAGATCTTCCTCAAACAAAGATTTGTTGCCTGATAATCTGGAGTGAGAAGTATTAGCTTGTCAAAAGAAGGAACTTATCCTGGAAAGAGGGATGTAGTAATTACAGAGCTACACATAAATGACAGTGAAGACTGTTAAGGTCGATAATTATTCAATTAGTTATCTCATTCTTCACTCATTTTGTATGTATATATTTAGTTTCTGTGATGTTTGCAGGATATTGTGCTAAGGTTCATGGGGAACACAAAAGCAAATAAGACCTATGTCTGCTTTCAATGAACTAGTTTCTGGTCTGTTAAAAAGAATTAGGTAATGGATATCAGACATGGTATTTTGATTCTGTAGGAGGAGAGAGAACTCTGATGTTTCTGGAGAAAAAGTTTAGCTGGCATGTTTTCCCTATGTATTAATTTAAAAAAATAGTTTTATTGAAGGGTGAGCATCAGCAATAAACCACATATATTTTTATAGCAAACAATTTGATACACTTTGACATATGTAGGCATCCATGAAAAATCACCACAGTCAAGATGAAGAACACATTCATAACTTTGCAAAATTTGCTTGTGCATTTTTGTAATCCCTCCCTTTCACCCCTCCTTGACATCACCCCAAAGCCCAGGAAAGTCCTGACTATAGATTACTATAGATTAAGTTTCATTTTTCTATGATTTTATATAAATGGAATCATCAAATTCTTTTTTTTTTTAAGATTTTATTTATTTATTTGACAGAGAGAGAGAGATTACAAGTAGGCATAGAGGCAGGCAGAGAGACAGGAAGAGGAGGAAGCAGGCTCCCTGCTGAGCAGAGAGCCTGGTGTGGGCCTCGATCCCAGGACGCTGAGATCATGACCTGAGCCGAAAGCAGAGGCTTTAACCCACTGAGCCACCCAGGCGCCCGGAATCATCAAATTCTTTTTTGTTTGGCTTTTGTCATGCAGCATAATATTTTTTGAGATCCACAGGTGTTGTGTATATCAACAGATCATTTTTATCACAAATATTCCACTGAATGTATATAAATATATTTATATTATTATATATAATATTGTAAAGTTATTCAGTGGAATGATACTATATCTATACCTATACCTGCATCCATCACAAATTGTTTATCCATTCATCTGCTATGGAAATTTGGGCAGTTTCCAGTTTTTGGCTTTTATAGATTAAACTATGAACATTCATGTACAAGTTTTTGTTTATGTGGATATATGCTTTCATTTATCTTGAGTTTATACCGGGGAGTGGAATGTCTGGGTCATATGGTAAGTGGATGTTTAACTTTCTAAGAAACTGCCAAACTGTTTTCCAGAATGCCTATCCTATTTTGCATTTTTGCCAGCAATGTATGAGAGTTCCAGTTGCTCCACATACTTGCCAACACTTGATATGGTCAGTCTTTTTAATTTCAACTTTCCTAAAATTATCCATTTACACTCACTGGTTTATAGAAAGTCTTGTAACCTCACTGGAAAAAACCCTGAATCTCATCTACCATTTGTTTTCAGAAATATATGCCTGATCCTGCAGAGAGAAACGAACTCACCATTATGGGGAAAATAAGCTTATCATGAAGGAAAAAAGACCATTTCACAGGAAACAGTCTTTAAACCAGATTTAGCAAAAAAGACAGAGGAGACTCGTAATCCTGAGGACTATGTGTTGGTGAGAGCAGAACTCAGCTTATTCCAGTTTTGCTAGCATTATACATATGCACAGGGAGAGTGTTATTGCATCCCTGAAGCCTGCAGTACTGAAGTATGCAAACAACCTTGCTAAGGGGCTCTTCTCTGCTCAAATATCACACAAAATATTCATAAGAGTGATAGCAGGGACCTCTGTGGTTGAGTTGTTCCCATTCCACCAACATTGGGTATGGGAGCTTCCCCCAGCCTTGCCAGGTTCCATGTGATGGCAGTGGTGTTGGTAGGTGCAGAGTTCCAACTCCAAGGGACACCACTGAGGAACTATTGGCCTTGGGCTGGTTAAGGGGATGATTTCTCATCAGGATTTGATTATGGAAGCGTGAAAACAGCCTTGAGGGCAATCGATAAGGGACTGTGATTTTCTGGTTGTGTTTCTAAAACAATCAAAGTGAGGGTCAGAGTCATTGATATTTGGTGGAATAGATGGGACTACATTTATACTCCCTGGATCCTGAAGCCTGAGACATTCAGGCAATACACACAAATAGTCATAAAGCCAGGTAGAATTAAAAAGAGCTGTAAGAGATGGATAATGATAGCAGACATGTACTGAGAACTTAATTATGTGTCAGGTAGTATTCAGAGTGCTTTAAATGGATGAACTCATTTGGTCTCATAACACAGTGCTTTTATACTGTGATTTGCAAAAGCCAAAAAAAAAAAAAAAAGGCACTAACGTGTCCTCATAAGAAGTACGTGTTTTTCTTCTCAAACTTTGGGGATGTAGTAACACAGAGATGTATTCATTTTATCATGACTATAACTGTGAGTTGCTGTCAAAATTATCTCCATTTTACTGGTGAAGAATCTGAGACCCAACAGGCTTAAGTGAATTGCCTAAGGTTATAGAGCTAAGATGTGGCAGAGACAAGATTAGAATCAGGGCAGTCTGGGTCCAGAGCCCATGTTCTTAATCACCCTGTCACATTGACTCTAGAGAGAAGGACAAAATCCTACTGAGTTCAGAGAAACGTAATATTATGTATTTTACTGAAGGAATAGGAATGGCTTCATGGAAGATACAGTATTCTAAATTATCTCTGAAGAATTATGAAAGTAAAGACTTGGAAGTTTCTAAGAGTTAGGACAGGATGGAGAACATTTCTGTCGGACATTCAATTATGCCAATGATTTTGTATACATTTTATTCACTCTGAATTTGACCATAGCTACAATGGAAGTAGCCTATATCAAAAAAAGCTGGATTGACTTATTGAGGATACGTATGTATTTTATGAACTTTTATATAATATAACACATATTTGAGTTGTATTCTGTCTTCTGGCCACTTGGAGCTACTTTTTTTTTTTTTTTAACTACAGCATGGTGGGGGAGAACACGTGTTAGGGAGTAGAACTTCCTGGGCTTATCCCCTTCCTGGCTTCCCTACTTTTTAGCCGAGAGGTTCTGAACATGTTGCTAATCTCTTTAGAATTGTGAGAAGTCTGCAAATTTACCTAAGTGTCAGCTAATAAGTTAGTCTGCCACTGTTTCTTGGATTCTAGCAGAAGACATGAGACTCAGGAGTCAGAGACAAAAGACATCATTACTCTTGGCAACAGCAGTAGCCAGAGCGTCATCTTTTGTGCCAGGTACCTGAGCCCCAGCCCTTATGGGGTGATGACACAAAGAGGGCAAGAGAAGCTTGCACGTGCTGTGGGTTGTTATGATGAGGGAACAGAAGGCAAGCTGAGGACAAAGCAGAAGCTGACACCCCACAACCCCCTGCCCCATGGGATATATGTGACATTCCACAGGCATTCCTGGGTGCCCTAAAGGAAAACCAAATGGTTAACTTATAGAGACCACAATCCTGCAAGGCCTTAGTCTCCCTCAGTTTAGTGTCCTAGTGATTTATAAGGAAGAAGCTTTCTTTTTTTTTTTTAAAGATTTTATTTATTTATTTGAGCGCAGAGAGAGAGATAAGATCACAAGTAGGCAGAGAGGCAGGCAGAGAGAGAGGAGGAAGCAGTCTCCCTGCCGAGCAGAGAGCCCAATGCGGGGCTCGATCCCAGGACCCTGAGATCATGACCTGAGCCGAAGGCAGAGGCTTTAACCCACTGAGCCACCCAGGCACCCAGGAAGAAGCTTTCTTATCAATAGCCTAACTTCCAGAGATCCATAACTCAGTTCCTGAAGCTCTAACATCATCTTCCCTTCCATAAAATTGAGGGAGTCTGAAGAACAGGGAAATGTAAATAAAGTTAAATTTCTTCCAAACCTAAAGCTCATTAATAAGGACGTGTGATAGTAGGTGTGTGACATTCCTCCACCACCCTCTCAACTATCTTACTGCTAATACCTTACTGAAAGAAAAAACAGTAACCTTGCCAAATAGCAAAGCCTCCAGTATCCTGTGTGTCTTTTTTAATACATGAAAGTTCTTTCAAACCCTCCCTTTTCCTTCCGTCCCCCAACCCCATATTATATAATTAGTCACCCCTCACAAACTCAGGGCAGCAGCTCTTTCTGCCCAAGGGTCCTGTCCCTGTGCTTTAATAAACCACCATTTTGCACCAAAGAAGTCTCAAGAATTCTTTCTTGGTCATCAGCTCCGTACCTCACCCTGCTGGACCTCACCTATATTCTAAAACTTCATCAGTTATAGGAGAGGAACCTCCAGTGTAGAGAGTCCAAATCTTTTATAAGGGGCAGTAAGCCTGTCTAGCCTTTGCCCTGAAAGGAGATGTTACCTTTGTTATACCGGAAAATGAACAAACCTGCCTTTGTACCTGAGGGAGACACTATCTCTATTCTCCAAGCCTCTTGACTATACAAACATCCTTGAAAAGACAGTCTGGAAGCATGGCGGCCAGTGCTTCTGTTCCCAAGAAGTACAGAAACATGAGAGACCCACGGAGACTTGTCTCCCAGTACTTCTGTTTGTACAGTTTATTCATCTATGGGAGGGAATAACCACAAATCTTCACAGGGTTGCTGTGAGAATGTAATGAGATTCTATTTAAAAAGAACTTAGAAGGGTATCTGCCGTATTTTAAGCGCTCAGTCATAGTAGTTCTTGTTGCTACTATTTATTAGTTTATTTTTTTCCTCCCCCCCTTCAAAAGAAAGAAAACTTGGGCATGATCTCATGTAATTGTAGGAAGTCTTGCAAAGGATTCCTTGGGGACTGTCTGTTAGGCATTACCCTAAATTCCTGTTCCTCATTCAATTCTCTATTACTTAAATGTGTCCTTCCATATTCTCTAGCCCTCCCTGTCTTCTTTTTTTCCCTAAAATATGGCCACAGACCCCTCTCCTTTGCTCCCCAAAAAACAAAAAATGGAATAATCTTCTGCATAGCCAATTTCCATTGACGGTTTGGCTAGAATGAGCTCTGCTGAAACTTGACTATTGGTCATTGTCATTCTAAAGTTCTTTAGCTATGCCTTTCATCTGGGGATTACTTCCCCTTAATAACATCCCCACCCTACTCTACCACCACCAATGGGAAAACCTTGTGGTCTTTTACTTTTTTATGCACAGTAATTTACAACCTTTTTGTCCCAAGACTAGCCTGGGGACTTCTTTTGTAACTAAAGGTCCATTAATGTTTTTTTACACAAATGAAAAAGCAATTTATTCCCCTAAGATAAATTCTGCAATTTCCCTAGGATGTAGAAGTGGTTGAGGTCAAATTAAAAAACACAACATTACTTTTCTTTCTAGCTCAAAAAGAAGCCGTTTAGAATTGCTAATTTTTAAAACGGTCTGGAGAGTTTGGTCAACATATTTAGTCAGTCTTTCAGATAAAAATCCAGGGTACAGAACATTTAATTGATTTATTCAAGAAAAGCAGCAAATTCATGGTGAAATCATAATGAAACAACACCTGGATGATTCATAGTATAGCACTTTAACTTTTCAAGTTAAATAAAGGTACATAACTTCTAGTTTCATATTTCTATATGATATCTTAACAAGGTAGAACAATGTCTTCTCTATTTCTTCTTACACTATAGGTGAAAGCAAAACTAATAATATTTGGGGATTTAAGAATTAAAAACTACTACTTAAATGTAGGGTACTTCTTTGCTATTATTCTTCAACTACAACTAATAGAATTAGTACACTACTTAAGTTTAGTAAAATGCAACATCCATTACTCTTAAGAATGGAATGCTTTTCTCTTTACCTCCCTATAAAAGATTCTGATATTTATTAAGTAGAGATATTTATTTTGGCATTTTATGGTTGGTTGAATTTCTTCATGCAAATTTTCATACTACCTTCTCTTTTGAATACTTAATGAATATATTTAATTTTTCCCACTGTTCAAAAAGCAATCAAAACAAAACATATTTTATATCAGCATTTTAATGAGTTTTGCTTTAATGATTAATTCAGTGTGAAGTTAGTCACACTTAATTGAGTCACAAAAATAGAAAATATTCAGATGCTTGAGTTAAGGGTACAATGGTATTCAGGTACAACAAAATCCTGTTTAAACTTATCTGATGGTAACGTTCAATTAAGTTTTTATTTTATTTGTTTGTTTTGGAAAATCAGAGGAGGGAAAGAGGGACTATTATCAGGTGAGAAAAATAAAACAGTTTGTTTCAACATTTATCCTCTGTTTTGAGAAATTCAACTAGTGGCTTTATATATATATGTATGTATACTTTATATATAATATGATATTGTATTATTATATTATATTTTATAATATAATTATATTTTAGATATTATATTACATATCGTACATTATATATTTTATATATAATATAATTCATGATATAATTATATTAATTATATTATATTAAATATATATTATGTATTATATATGTCATATATAACATATAATATGTATTATATAAACAATATAATAAATATTATAATATAATATAAATATTTTATATTTATATATATATTTGAGGAAGGTCCAGATATATACATATACCTACATACTTTGATATTTTAGGTGGACGATTAAATGGTCTCATTAGTACCGTATTCCAAAATGGACAATCCTAACTCACCTAAATTTCATATCTCTAATAAGGAGAAAACAAATTATCTATTTTTCTCCTCTTAAAAAAAAACCAATTAGTTAACATACAGTGTTATATTAGTTTCAGGTGTAGAATTTAGTAATGCATCACCTGGTGCTCATCAAGACAAATGCATTCCTTCATCCCCATCACTTATTTCACCCATTCTCCCCCACCCCTCCCCTCTGGTAACCATCATATTGTTCTCTATAATTAAGAGGGTGTTTCATGATTTTTCTCTTTTTCCCCCCTTTGCTCATTTTCTTTCTTAAATTCCACATATGAGTGAAATCATATAGTATTTGTCTTTCCCTGACTGACTTATTTTTGCTTAGCACTATACTCTCTAGCTCCCTCCATGTCTTTTTTTTTTTTTTTTTATTTCACAGCGGGAGAGAGATCACAAGGAGGCAGAGAGGCAGGCAGAGAGAGAGAGAGAGGGGGAAGCAGGCTCCCTGCCAAGCAGAGAGCCCGATGCGGGCCTCGATCCCAGGACCCTGAGATCATGACCTGGGCCGAAAGCAGAGGCTTTAACCCACTGAGCCACCCAGGCGCCCCCTCCATGTCTTTACAAATGGCAAGATTTCATTCTTTTTTATGGCTGAGTAATATTCCACGGTATATACACAGCACATCTAATTTTTCCATTCATTAGTCGATGGACACTTGGGCTGCTTCCATGTCTTGGCTATTGTAAATAATACTGCTATAAACATAGGGGTGCATATATCCCTTTGAATTAGTGTTTTGTATTCTTTGGGTAAATACCTAGTAATGTGATTGCTGGATCCTAGGGTAGTTCTATTTTCAACTTTTTGAGAAACATCTGTACTGTTTTCCACAGTGGCTTCACCAGGTTGCATTTCCAATAACAGTAGATGGAAGTTCCTTTTTTCTCCACATCTTTGCCAACACCTGTTGTTTTTTGTGTTGTTGATTTTAGCCATTCTGACAGATGTGAGGTGATATTTCATTGTGGCTTTGATTTGCATTTTCCTGGTGATAAGTAATGATGAGCAGCTTTTGATGTGTCTGTTAGCCATCTCTACATCTTTGGAGAAATGTCTGTTCATATCTCTGGTCCATTTTTATTGATTGATTGATTGATTTTTTAAAAAGATTTTATTTATTTATTTATTTGACAGATAGGGAGAGATCACAAGTAGGCAGAGAGGCAGGCAGAGAGAGACGAGGAAGCAGGCTCCCTGCTGAGCAGAGAGCCTGATGCGGGACTCGATCCCAGGACCCTGAGATCATGACCTGAGCCGAAGGCAGAGGCTTTAACCCACTGAGCCACCCAGGTGCCCTCCGGTCCATTTTTAAATTGGATTATGTATTTTATAACTTCATTATATATTTTGGATATTACCCTTTATCAGATACATTATTTGCAAATATCTTCTCCCGTTCTGTAGGTTGCTTTTTAGTTTTTTTTATTGTTTCCTTCACTGTGCAGAAGCTTTTTCTTTTGATGCAGTCCTGGTAGTTTATATTTGCTTTTATTTCCCTTGCCTCATGAGACAAATCTAGAAAGAAGTTGTTATGTCTGATGTCATAAAAGTTACTGCTTGTGTTGTCTTCTAGGATTTTTAAGGTTTCAGGTCTCACATTTAGGTCCTTAATCAATTTCGAATTTATTTTTTGTGTGTGGTATAAAAAAGTGGTCCAGTTTCTTTTTCATGTAGCTATCAAATTTTCCTAACACCATTTGTTGAAGAGGCTGTCTTTTTCCCATGGATATTCTTTCCTGCTTTGTTGAAGATTAATTGACCATATAGTTGTGGGTTTATTTCTGAGTTTTCTATTCTGTTCCATTGATCTAAGTGCCTTTTTTGGTGCCAGTACCATTCTGTTTTGATTACTACAGCTTTATAATATAACTTAAAGTCCAGAACTGTGATGTCTCCAGCTTTGCTCTTCTTTTTCAAGATTGCTTTGGATACTAGGAGTCTTTTGTGGTTCCATACAAATTTTAAAATTGTTTGTTCTAGTCCTATGAAAAATGCTGTTGGCATTTTGATAAAGATCGCTATAAATGTGTAGAATGCTTTGCTTAGTATAGACATTTTAATAATATTTGTTTTTCCAATCTATGAGTATGGAATGTCTTTCAATTTATTTATGTCATTTTTAATTTCTTTCATCAGTGTTTTATAGTTTTCAGAGTACAGATCTTTCACTTTTTTGGTTAGGATTATTCCTAGGTATCTCATTATCCTTGGTGCAATTGTAAATGGGATTGCTTTCTTAATTTCTCTTTCTGCTGCTTCATTATTGGTGTATAAAAATGCAAAAAATTTCTGTACATTGATTTTGTATCCCACTACTTTCCTGATTTTGTTTATAAGCTCTAACAGTTTTTTAGTGGAGTCTTTCAGGTTTTCTACATAGAGTATCATGTCATCTGCCAATAATGGACGTTTTACTTCTTTCTTACAAATTTGGATGACTTTTATTTCTTTTTGAGTTCTGATTGCTGTGGCTAAGGTTTCCACTACTACGTTGAATAAAAGTGGTGAGAGTGGACAACTTTGTCTTGTTCCCTACCTTAAGGGAAAAGCTCTGTTTTTCACCATTGAATATCGTGTTAGCTGTGGTTTTTCGTATATGGCCTTTATTACATTGAGGTATGTTCCCTGTAAACCTACTTTGTTGAGGGTTTTTGTCATGAATTAATATTGTATTTTGTCAAATACTTTTTCTGCGTCTATTGAAAAGATCATATGGTTCTTATCCTTTCTCTTACTAATGTGACCTATCACATTGATTGATTTGCAAATATTGAATCATTCTTACAACCCAGGAATAAATCCCAAGCGATTGTGGTGAACTTTTTTTTTTAATATATTGTTTGATTTGGTTTGCTAGTATTTTGTTGAGCATTTTTGCTTGTATATTCATCAGGGATATTGGACTGTAATTCTCTTTTTTAGTGATGTGTTTATCTGGTTTTGGTATCAGGATAATAATGTTGGCCTCATGGAATAAATTTGGAAATTTTTCTTCCTTTTATAATTTTTGGAATAGTTTGAGAAGAATAGATATTAACTGTTCTTTAAATGTCTGATAGAATTTGCCTGTGAATCCGTCTGGCCCAGGAGGGGATTTTGTTTGGTGGGAGTTTTTTCATTAGTGATTGAATTTATTTGCTGGGTATCTGTCTGCTCAAATTTTCTGTTTCTTCCTGTTTCAGTTTTGGTAGTTTTTATGTTTCTAGGAATTTATCTATTTCTCTTAGGTCGTCCAATTTTCTGACATACTTTCTCATAATATTCTCTTATAATTATTTGTATTTTTCTGATATTGACTATTATATGTCTTTTCTCGCTTGTGATTTTATTTATTTGAGTACTTTCTCTTTTTTCTTGATAAGTTTGGCTGGAGGTTTATCAATTTTATTGATTTTTTTTTCAAAGGACTAGTTCCTGGTTTCATTGATCTGTTCTTTTTTTTTTCTTACTTTCCATATCAATTTATTTCTGCTCTAATCTTTATTATTTCCTTCCTTCTGCTGGCTTTAGATTTTGTTGTTCTTTTTCTAGCTCCTTTAGATATAAGGTTAGGTTGCATATTTGAGATTTTTCTTGCTTCTGGAGGGACGCCTTTATTGCTATAAACTTTCCTCTTACCTACATTTCTCCTTTTAACAGGGAGCTGAAAATCACTCTAAGGCTTAACAGACACACCTAACATAATTGTCTGGAAGTAAAAGGAGCAGAAATGTGGGCATTTGCTGCCATTATGCTTGACAGCTATAAGAGGTAAGAACACATTTGAGTTCCTTAGTGAAGTTATTATAACGTTTGGTAGTTAATCGCAGGTCTCTGTAGTAGTCCTCAATGGAATAATTTAACCATATTTAACCACTTCTTCAAAGGATTTAGGAAGTTTTCAGTTTACACACAATCACACACAGAAAGACAAACATAAGAACTCACATGTATGAACATGCACACACAAATAACATGGAGAAGCTAAAAACAAATTCAGATGAAAATACCAGAAAGTACCAGGTATAAGAGGGCAAAGATGAGGTGTCAAGAACCTGAGTGACAGCAGAGGTGATAATGATGATATATACTCATGGGGATGGTGGCTATTATTTTTTAGTTGCTTATTATGGCTAGACATGGTGCCAGGAATTTTACCTCAGAGGGGCTTACTACATTTGAATATTACATTTATTAAGCTCTAAAATTTTTGTATCCAGGTCAAAGGGAGGAAATGAGGCCAAAGGTGAATATAATTTAAAGTTTAAAAGTGGAATTGGAATTTGTGGCAAGAAACAGTCTGCCTAAATGTGATTCAAATACCACAGACTCTCACCTTTATTACTGAATTTTCATAGATACTCTTGAATAGATATTTCTTCATTTCTTGTTTGCTCTTGTAGTCATTTCCAGGATCATAAATTTTTTTGTTTTTTAAGAATTTTTAGAAGTTTCACTGGGAAATGTGTCACTGGAGTTCTTCATGCCGTCATGCCAGAAATCGATCTCCTCAGACCAGTTTTTAATAGATATACAGTTGACCCTTAAACAATGCAGGGGTTAGGGCCACCAACTCCCCATGTATATAACTTTTGACTCCCTCAAAATTTAACTACTAATAGGCTACTGTTGACCAGTAGGTTACTGATAACATGAATAGTCAATTAACACATATTTTTGCATATCATATGTATTATATACTATATTTTTACAATAAAGTAAACCAGAGAAAAGAAAATGCTGTAAGGAAATCATAATGAAAAGAAAATACATTTACCATATGGTATTCATTGAAAAAAAAATTGCATGTATGTGGACCCAAGCAGTTCAATCCCATGTTGTTCAAAGGTCAACTATATTTCACAATGTTCTGAGACATACAAAAGTTGAAAGTGTTTAAGAAATACACTAGGGTTTTGTAAACTTAATGATTTATTCCAAACATAGACAAATTCCAGCTGGACTTTTTGGTCTTCAGTAAGCAATCTACACAATCAGGCTCAGTGTGGGTGATTCAGGTAATTTATTACAATAACACAAATCTCCCACCATGTGCCTATCTTGGAGAGCGTGGAAAATTAAAACGGGTTGCTTCTCTTTCTTTTTGTTGGATTCAAATCCAATCAGAGCTAGAAAAAATTAAATCTCCAGATTTCATTTGAATCATTAAATTCAACTTTTTTTCTAATTAGAAATTATTTTTCTCAGTTTTAGTAAAAATTGAGCAACGTGAGGGGTGCCCGGGTGGCTCAGTGCATTGAGCATCTGACTCTTGATTTTGGCTCACATTATCATATCAAGGTCGTGAGGTTGATCCCAGTGCTGCTCCATGCCCAGCATGGAGCCTGCTTAAGATTCTCTCTCTTCCTCTCTCTCTCCCCCTCCTTGCCACCCCTTCCCCTGCCCCTGCTCTCATGCACATGCTGTCTCTCTCTCTGTCTCAAAATAAATAAATAAAAATTTTTAAAAAATCAAGCAAAGTGGAGTGTAATTAATGATGTAATTTTCTGCAGTTAGGGCACTAATCTAGAGTGAAAAGTCTATGAAACACAGATGAAACCAAAAAATTTTCAAGTAATCTTCATATTGGTTAGGATTAGTTTTGGCTGCATGTAAGAGATAAACCAAAATAACATCTACTTAAATACTCAGGATTTATCTTTTTCTAACATAAAAAGAGGTAGTGGAGGCTGTCTGGTGTTGACACGAATGCTCCAAAAAATAATTAGAATCTCAGGTTCCTTCTTTTTCTGCATATGGTTTTCATCCTCAAGGCCATTCATGATCCAGCACACCTACTGGAGCTCCAAACATGTCTGTAACTCACATAAGAGAAAGAAAAAAGCAAATGAAAGAAAGGTGCACCTGACAGCTGTGTGAACTCCCTTTCCTGGAAATACCACAAACTTTATGATAGGGTACTGCTTCCATTATCATCATATTGTCCATGACATAGTTACATAGCTACACATAGTATCAGGGGAGGCTGGGAAATATAAGTTTCAGATGGACATATTGCCAGTTCAAATAAGAGTTAGATTCTTTTATTGAGCAAGAAGTTAAGGTTTTCAGATAGACTGTACAACAATCTGAAGAAATAGACAATCATCCATATGGAATATTTTCACCTCAGACTTTTTAACCAAAAAGAGAGAGAGTTTACCCAAACTCTCTCAATAAACCTCAAGAAATTTTAGCTGTTGGTGAGCCTCACATAAGCCAGGGCCCAACAGAGAGTTAAGAATCCAGGTGGTCGAGTCAGGTATAGTTGGGTTTGCATCCTTTGTCTACATTCTGTGGGCGTGTGAGCTAATTTTCCTCAGTGTAAAATAGAACTATCAAAGGAATCTGCCTCTCAAAGAACTGCTGTGGGTGAAGAGGATGTAGGATAATCCCTGAGGACTGTGCCTAGTACAGGGTGAGCATGTTGGAAATGTTAGCTACTGTTATTGTCTGCTACAGTTTTCTTCATCATTTATCCCACCTGGCTTTCAATAACTTTAATCAAAGTAGATGTTGAATCCTAATCTAAGTGGAACAAGACTGTCCTGTTCTGTGTCTGATCATGTAGAGCCACTACATTGTTCAAGGTATATAACCAGAAATGTCCATACAGATTAGTTAATCACTTCTCAAGGAGGTGTACGCACATATCTAGGACATGGCTTTTATTTGGCCTATAATCAATCCGTGGTAATTCTCATGCAGCTAAACGGAGTCTAGACATGTGGTCTTACTTATAAATGGTACCAATGGTGACAACTGGTCAATATACTTTGCAGAGTAGCTTGAAGATGTCCCAGGTTACCGGTGTAGAGGTTCGTACTTCACCTGGATAACAGAGTATGTCTCAGCCATTGCATTTAATTTGATCCTCCTAAAGGAATGCCTCTATTTTAGACATTGCATTTAATTTGATTTTCCTGAATCAAAAAACAGTTGTAGAAAACCTCAGACAGTCAGGATTAAGGAATAAATAATACTGGATCACTACCCTCCATCTCCCCAGTGAATTTTCTATTTTGTAAAGTGACTTCAAATTCTGTACAGCCTCTGAACTTCATAAGAATCCAACAAGGTCAGCAGGGCTGGGGAAAGGATCATTTTCCTTGTTTTGCACACGAGGAAATAGACTTAGCTCTAACTGGCCTACATTAAGTCATATGGATTTCAAGCAACAGAGCCAAGACCAGAATTCAGGCCTTTGACTACAAGCCAGTGCCTTTTCAGCTCTGCCAAAAGCAAATCAGCGGGGAGGCTGCTGAACAGCTTCTGAGTTGTCAGAAAGCAGAATTTGCGAGTGGCTTCGGACACAGTCCTGGTGACAGCAGGTGACACAGGGCAGCTGTTTTTTTTTTTTATCAGATTATAATTCTGTGTGAGAAGTATCCATAGATCATCCTTCATTTACCCTCGAGGAGTTAGTGAGATGCACCTTCCTTCCATTCGTGTCTGAGTTCTTGCAGGGACACGGTATCAGAGCAGCGAAAATTGGCACTTGTGATTAGCAAAATGACTCCCTGGCGAGAAGGGACAAATGATTGTAGGGAGACAGAAAATAAAGCAAAGGCAAGCTCATTCACTTTTCATTCCTCTAATATTACTTAGCCACCCTACACCTGCAATCCTGAGTTAGCTATTAGAGACACAAATGTGAATAATAGCTCACAAAACTATCAATAGTTTTGATGTTGAGGAGGTCACAGAATAGAGGAAAACACCGATGTCGGGCATTGTTCCAGAAAGTTATGAAGAAAATGCAAAGAAAGAAGGGGGAAATGCTGTTCATTTTCAGAGTGGTTACATTTGAACCAGGCCTTGAAATATGAGGAGATTTTCCCATTGAAACAGGAGGTAAAAGGGCATAATGGACATGGAGATAAGATGACATCTGTCATGGTCAGGGAATTTTAAGTAGTTCAAATGCAGTGAGAACATATGGTGCAGGACTGGAGGTGGCCGGGTGGGAGAGGGAGGTAGAAATGGGAGGTGAAGTCTGAAAAGTGTAATGGGATCTAATATCACGGCTAGAATGAAGGGCTGAGGAATTTACACTTTATCCTGCAGGTGGTAGTGAAGGGTTTAATCAGGGGAGGGACGTGATCACATCTGTGTCAGAAACAATTCTGGCGGCCCTATTGAGGTTAAACTGAGGTGGGCGGTCCGGGCAGGAAAAGCAACTCTGCAAAGAAAGTAGATGCTTCCTTATTAGTGGAGCTCTCTTTGTATTTTCTTCCCCTTCAATTTGCTTCTACTTGTTTCTTATATTTTTTTCAGTAGTTTCCAGGCATTCTGGAGATATTAGTGCTCTTTCTAACCAGTCCAGGTGGTATGTCCAGTGGTTTACCTGGATATTCCTAAGAGACTATGCCCATTAACATCAGTGCAAGAGTACTAGGCCATGCACTACAGAGTCGCTGTTGTGTGCATGGGGGGACTGCTTTGCACCTGCGATGTCACTGAGACACAGCACTCTCAAGTGTGTATGCGCCCCTGGGCCCATCACCAGCCAATTTACTCCAGATAACCTCGCTGTACTTTACATGCAAAATTCTGGGCTCTGGCCTCTCAGCTGACAAGATTAGCTGGGTTAAGACAGATATTGAGAATCAGTAGCCCAAGGATTCTTGACATTTCTTATAGCAATAAGCCACAGAGAATCACTGTTTAAAGTTTAACATTAACGAACTATGCTTCTTGTTGCCCTGGGAAGAGTAAAAATTAGTTATCTGCTTAAAAAAAAAAAAGGCTGTTTCAAGCAGCCTAAAGGATAGAAGATACCTGTTCAACTGGTTGTACAGCCCAATGGGATCAATCAGTTTGGGCAGAGAAAGAAACAGAGAAAGGTCAGTTTGAGTTAAAACCTTGGTTTCAATGATTTAGTGTCCTGGACTGAATGATTAATTTCTGACCCAATTTTCCAGCCAGTTCAGTGATGAGTCAAGTTTTACAGTCCAAACCAGAGAGAAATGGGCATCTGTGACCCATTTTATGCAAGGTAATGTCTTTTATATCTTTTGAAATAAATCACATCTACAATGTCTTATTAATGGGTTTAGCCATTCTTTTTTACTTAGAAAATATTTATGTTTCTTCTGTCCTTGAATCTACTTTGTCAAAGTTTCATTTCCACCATACTCGTTCAAGTGTCCACTATCTGATGACGTATCTACTTTGAGTAGCAGCAATGATAAGAATAGCTAACAGCTACATAGCTTTTATCAAGGATTATTCTACGCTTTTATTACTCATTAATTTGTTTAGTCCTTGCATCAGGCAAAAAAAGTAGGTTTTCAGAGAAAATAGGAAAATTGGGGAACAGAGAGGTGAAGTGATCTGCCATGGTCAGCCACAGGGCTATGCATGGCTAAACTGCAATAGAAAACCAGGGAATCTGTCCTTTTGACCTGTCACAGCACAGCCTGGTCAAGGGTTCATATATGACAAGCACTAGAAATTGGTGGAGAATCAATGATCTCAAGGGCAATGTGTTCACATTTAGTGTCCAGTCTCTTTTTATTTTCTTTCAACTGAAAGCCAGTTTTTAATAGATTGGAGAAAACGCCAATTTGATATTAAGATGCACTATGTGTGAACAGAGGGCGATGAGCCTGTGTCCTTATCCCAGACGTCACATTTGACAAAAGATTTCACAGCCAGCAGTGATTTTCATTAATTCCATTTTACCTGTTTCTCATCCATGCTTTGTTGCAAGAGATATTTAAGTGGCTAGGCATTCATATGTCATTTATTTTAAAATGTCTGCCTCACATGTCATCCTAAATGTCATGACAAAACGTGAAAAGCTCTTCTTCTTCCTTGAACGGCTACAGGCGGAAAGAGCAGGATCACATAATGTCCGCCTGCTCGCATCAGGCGGGGCTGACGCGAAACTCTGGTGGTGCTGGCGTCTGTACATTTCAGACCCTCTGATTCCAGGGTTCTGGGACTCTGAGCCATTATTTTCTATTGTGCCAGAATGCTTGAGATGAAAAGGTAAGGAGGCTCTCATGGCCTCTTCTCTCCTGATCTGGCATCCCATACAGGTTGCTTTCTCATCTAGTGCCCTGCACCTCAGACCTGAACTTCATGTCTTCACCCTGCAGTTGAGATATTAAGCCATTGATAGCTCATGAAAGACGTGAAGAGAGTTTGCTCAGGTACAGCAATCCTAGCATCTCTTCCAGATTCCCTTAGAACTAGGAGGATTGCGTCATGAGCCACAGCATCAACCTGCCCAGAACTGAGCTTTGGGAAGTTATTTAAAAGGAAAATGAAGGTGTTGGCGAGGATGCGGAGAAAGGGGAACCCTCCTACACTGTTGGTGGGAATGCAAGCTGGTGCAGCCATTCTGGAAAACAGTGTGGATGATCCTCAAAAAGTTGAAAATAGAGCTATCCTACAACCCAGCAATCGCACTACTAGGTATTTACTTTAGAGATACAAATGTAGTGATCCGAAGGGGCATGTGCATCCGAATGTTCATAGCAGCAATGTCCACAATAGCCTAACAATGGAAAGAGCCTAGATGTCCATCAACAGATGAATGGATAAAGAAGATGTGGTATATATAAATAATGGAATACTATGCAGCCTTCAAAAAAACCCCCAAATCTTGCCATTTGCAATGACATGGATGTAACTAGAGGGTATTATGCTAAGTGAAATAAGTCAATCAGAGAAAGACAATTATCATATGATCTCACTGATATGAAGGATTTGAGAAACAGGACAGAGGATCATAGGGGAAGGGAGGGAGAAATGAAACAAGAGGAAACCAGAGAGGGAGACAAACTATAAGAGACTCTTAATCTCAGGAAACAAACTGAGGGTTGCTGGAGGGATGAGGGGTGGGAGGGATGGGGTGTCTGGGTGATGGACACCGGGGAGGGTATGCGCTATGGGGAGTGCTGTGACTGATGAATCACAGACCTGTTCCCCTGAAACAAATAACACATTATATGCTAATAAAAAATAAAAAATAAAAATAAAAATAAAGGAAAAATAAATTCCTATGCAACATTCTGAGTGTGTGATTTACAATGTTACTTAAAAAGCTGGTCTTGGTTCTTTTGCAAAGCGTGAATAAGGATGTGAAATCAAGTAGGAAAGTATCAACTCCGGCTCCTGTCCTCACCCCCCAATCTCACCCTCCAGCTCCTTTACCAATATAATTGTGTCAATCTCTCAGCAGAGCAAACTTTCCTCAGCTTTTCTCCTTTTGTCCTATTCTGAGGTATGCATGCCAGTGTGCCTGTGGTCATTTCCCTTCATCTGTCTATCCAGCTCTCCTCTCAATATATTCTTCTATCAACCTTCTCTAGGAAAATTATATAAGTATTTTCCCCACATAATTATCTGAAAATGTTTTTGTTTAATGAAACAGTAATTAAATTGGAAAGATAAGTCATATAAATGGTTACACTTTCAAGATGTGAAGGGTGGAAAAAGTAGGAGCATTACAGGGTGAAAGCACTCTATTGATTGCCTCTGGATCTCATGGCTGATCAATCGACCATGTGATATAACTGGGGTAATAAAGCATGACATTTTATTGACCTGGTGATTTTATTAATCAGAGTTTTCTCCCTTGCCCGTCTCTCTCTTTTTCTCTCTCAAGGCTAAAAAAAACCAAATACTTTCTCACCTCTCTTTCAGACTGAGGTAGCCCTTGACCCCGTTCTAGTCAGTAAAACTTAAATGGAAGTTTCCTGGAAGATTCTAGGGGAGGGGGGCACCTGGGTGCCTCAGAGGGTTAAAGCCTCTGCCTTCAGCTCAGGTCATGATCTCAGGGTCCTGGGATCGAGCCCCGCATCGGGCTCTCTGCTCAGCAGGGAGCCTGCTTCCCCCTCTCTCTCTGCCTGCCTCTCTGCCTACTTGTAATCTCTCTCTCTATGCCAAATGAATAAATAAAATCTTTAAAAAAAAAAAGATTCTAGGGGAGGTACTTGTCTCCCTGTTAAAAGAGAAATGCAGAAAGAAGAGGTTCTGTCCCCACTGCTTCCTATTTCTGAAGGTGGTTGTGTGAGGACATGATGGCCAGAGCAGCTGCAGCTATCTTGCCCCAAGGAGGAGAACACCAAGGGGATTGCAAAGACACTGACAGAGGGGCTTGATATCATTCAGTTGCTCAAGTATTCTTTCCACCACCATATAGTGAATGCTTATTTTGTACTAGACACTGTACTGGTGCTGGGAATTCATGTGTTCATTTGTACAAAATAAAACAAGTCCCTGTCTACAGGGAACCTACATTTAATAGGAGGAAAGACAGTCAATAACAAATAAATACCAGCTAGAGTTAAGAGCTATGTAAAATGTTAAGAAGAATAAGAGATCTGGAGAGTGATGGGGTGACATTTTATATAGGTTGATAAAGGAAAGTCTGATAAAGTGACATTTGAGAAACACAAAGGAAGTGAGGAAGTTAGTTATTCAGATACTTGGGGCATTGGAAGAAGTGCTTCAGGAAAAGGGAACAGCATATGCAAAGGTCTTGCAGGAGGAAGGCCAGAGAGGCCAGAACTGAGTGAGGAACAGGGAGGATGGAGGAATGAGATAAGAGAGATAGCAGGCATCCAGATCATTTAGAGGCTGGAAAAGCGTGGTAAGGCTTTTAGATTTCATTCTGAAGGACATAAGAAATCTTTGGAAGATTTTGTGCAGGAAAGCAACATGATACTTAAATCTTACCTTTCCAGTGCTTAAAAAAACGTTTTTGGCCATTGGATATGGAAGTATTAAAAAAAAGAGCAAGGGAGGAAACATAGGGAGGAGACAGAAAAATATTGCAAGAGATGATAGTGGCTGGCCACAGGTGGTGGTGGTGAGGAAGAGAGAAAGGTAAGATTCTAGGTATGTTTTGAAGGTCCAACCACAGGATTTGCTGATGGGGTTCCATACAGGGTATTAGTCCAACGAGAGCCTAGCTTCAGATTTCTTAATACATGAGAAATATTAAATTCTTCTTGTTTAAGCCACAGTTGATGGTCTGTCCTCTTACTTATGGCTGAAAGTATTACTGATAGAGTTGAAAGCAAAACTGCTATTTCTTCAGATGCTCTTTTCTTCCCATTTTACAAGTTCCAGCAGAGTCATTAGAGTCCTGAACCATTATGTACTCTTATAGGCTTTACCTATAAGAGTAACCTGAACCATTATATACTCTTATAGGCTTTACCTATAGTATTTACTGAATTATCAAAGTCCATTAGAAATAGAATAGAATAAAAGAAAACCGAGGACTGGAGAGCTTATGTGTTTGACAAAAGTCACACAGCCAATTCCTGAGTATTGGTATTACAACTCAGGTTTTAATCCACATTTGGATTACAATGAGTGAGAAAAGAAGATGATAATACAAAATTGCTTCAACTATTTTTCCAGTACAGTTAGAAGTGGCTGAACCCATTTCAACATGAAGTAGCCTTTTCTTGTGAGATACTTAACAGATTTTGTCTTGTATCTGGTGTGCTCTCCCTGGCAAACTGCATCCGGCAAGGGCAGGGTTTCCTGGGTCTCCCGGGGCAAGTGCTCTGCCTCATTGCCCTTCTGGAAGCAAAGAAAAGGAACAGGGTCAATTCACTTACTGGGATTTTGTCAGGGAGACTTGGATGGGACAAAAGGAGAGAAACCTGGCCCAGAAAAAAGTGAACATAAAGCACTATATGGGGCGCCTGGGTGGCTCAGTGGGTTAAAGCCTCTGCTTTCGGCTCAGGTCATGATCTCAGGGTTCTGGGATCGAGGCCCGCATCGGGCTCCCTGCTTGGCAGGGAGCCTGCTTCCCCCTCTCTCTGTCTGCCTGTCTGCCTCCTTGTGATCTCTCTCCCTCTGTGAAATAAATAAATAAATAAATAATCTTTAAAAAAAAGCACTATATTTCAGGTGAAAGCAATCAGTGCTATTAATCTCTTTATTCAGGTGAAAAGTATGGCAGGCTAATTGCAGGCATGAGCCAATCTGGTACACAGGAAATGATGAGAAAAAAACCCTTTTGGAGGCTGGGGACAGCTTCATTAAAGCAGAGCCGTCCAATAGAAAATAAAATGCTAGTCACGTATATAATCTTAAATATTTTAGTTAAGTATATTTTAAAAGTAAGAAGAAACAGGTGAATTAAAGTCATATAGTTAGTTTACCTCAATATAGTCAAATATTATCATTTCAAAATGAGACAAGCCACGTTTCAAATGCTCAGTAGTTGCATGTGGCTAATGGCTACCATATTGGACAGCACATTTTCAGAGACATAAACATGAAAATATTTTTAAAGAGAAAACTTCTGTGAGGATAAAACAATGTTTTTTCTTTTGTAGGATTTTATTTATTTATTTATTTATTTATTTATTTATTTATTTATTTATTTATTTATTTATTTATTTATTTACAGCGTGTGTATTGGGAGGAGGGGAGGAGGGAGAGGGAGAGAAAGAATCTCAAGCAGACTCCACGCTGGGTATCTGGGGCTGGACGTGAGGCTTAATCTCATGACCCAGAGATCACCACCTCAGTGAAATTCAAGAATCGGACACCTAACCCACCAAGGTGCCCCAAAACACAACATCTTTTTAAGAACTCAAGAATGTTACCTATTTAATGTATTTCAACCAAAACACAGACCATTTCTAAGTCATTAAAATCTAGACTAGTATTTGAGAAAGAATAAAGGAATCGGTAATGAAGAGGAAAATGGGGATAATAATACCCATTAAAACTGATGTTGGCCCTAAACGAGATGATACGTATGTTTTAAAAAACAGAACACTATGTGAATATGCCTCTATGAATAGTATTCCTTTTATTTTATTAGAATATTGGTCCTCTACTATGTAAACACTTCAAAAATGATGATTCTTTCCTTCCGATATTTTTATGTTCTTTGCCTTTAAACCAATTACACATTTGGAAGCACTGACCAGGAACACATTCAAATTCCCAGAAATAATCAGTCTGATAAAAACTTGTGGCATTTTCTCCCACCAATCAGGAAATATCTGAATGTGCACACATGGAAAATCTGAAGACTTTCTGAATGTAGCTAAATGTGTGTGTGTGTGTGTGTGTGTGTGTGTGTGTGTGTGTGTGTGTGTGTGTGTGGCAGGGGGAGGAAAACACCGATGGTTTCTCAAGTCTTTTCTGATCAAATATCTGATTTAAGGGTACCGTACTGTGAGAGGTAGAAGTACCTATAAATATATAAACATGCTTTTTTTTCCTGCATCATGTCTGAGATTTCTGAATTTCTCTGTAATTACATTTAGCAGGAGAAAAACATCCACGCCTGTGCTGAGCAGCTCCCAGCAATCGGTCAGCTTTTCACAGCGTAGTAACCTGCTGATCGCTGCCTCAGCCCTCCGATAAATACGTAGGCTGCGTGCATGTGTGCTTAGAGAACTTCACAGGTTTCCATGGATACAGGAATTTTAGTGCTGAGGCGCATTTACTATCGCTTTTCTTGTCACCGAGAGTCCTGTAAACACTTGTGTTGTAAGATTTTGTGCAGAAATTTAGCATTTTATAGAGGACCAAGTCAGAACTACCTTTTCCCAGATGCATTGTAGGATTTTCCCTTAGGGCGAAGTCCCTGAAATCATTTATATTTGTGGCCTCTTTTTAGTGATGTGCTTTCATTTATTAGACTAATAAAAGACAATAAAGGCTTAACTACATCGTCAGTATCACTTTTAAGTGGCAGATATTTATACTATGTAAATGTTACAATTAATAAATAAGACAACTGGCTCTGAAGTTAAAATGGGAAGAGGCAAATAGGGAAAGTAGGAATAGGAATATTATGTATATATTGAACCATTTCTCTGTCTGAATGTGGTGAAATTTAAGCGTCGTTTCCAAGGATATCCTAGTGTTTATCCCGGAACATAATTTGAATTTATTCTCTCTTACTCATATTAAGCTTTTGTATATTTTAAAGACCTTTCCACAGATCTATGAGAATGGCAGGCTATGCGTTATTTTTCCTATTTCACACAGGTAGGTATACCTGAGGCTTAGAAGGTTTAAGGAACGTGTGCCATGTCACACATGCTAGGAAGTGGTAGAACTGGGATTAGAACCCAAACTCTTGACTCACTGTTCAGAGCTTTTCTGTTGTCTTTCTTCTTCGGTAGAATGCAGGTAACTTCTATAGAAAGCACACCCCTTCCCTTCCTTCTGTGTTTCTGTGTGCCTCTGACCTGGGGGCCTCATTAAATCACTCTTTTCTCTACCTATCCTCTTGGTGGCCCCAGAGACTTTGCTCAGCCTAATTTACCAAGCTCAGTAATTTCAAAAGCACATGACCATTCAGAAGCAGTAATCCTAGAGAGATCACGTAGCCTGGATGTGCACTACATGGGGACTCTTTAGGGAAACAGATTTCTAGATCTGGTCATACGGGCTGAGAATGTACAAAGCAGACAGAATGAGAGGCCCGAGCACTTTGTATAAAAATCTAGTCTGAGGAGACATGAGCCTGGATATTGCAGTCAAGAAAAAAGCTTTTACTTTAATAACATGGATTTTGGGCTACAGGGTTGGGACTGTGTGAGTGACTCAACTTACTTACTGTGCTCGTGTAGCCAGCAGACTCTGTGTCACCTCAGCAAATACCTCAGCAAAGGCCAGGAGATCTTTTTAAGACCGTTTTTTTTTTTGGTCTAGGCCTCATTCACCTCATACTTGTACAGGCTTTTTGTTTTTATGGTATTTTGCGAGTGGGTGTCTTTCTGGTTTTGTTTCGTTTTGTTTCATTTGTTTGTTGAATCTAGAAGGAAGGCTTTGCTTTCACTGTCCAATACAAGAGAGAGTCTGGGGAGAGGAAGAACTCTCCACTCAGAGGTCTGAGCTTGGTCCAATCCCTACAGACACGGAGTGAGGAGTTTTGTGGCTCAGGCCTCAAGGGCAACTTTCCAGGACCTGTGCAGTCATGGGTTTGTTGTGGGGATCAAATGAGACCATGGATATGAAAGTACTCTGCTGATTGTGTGTGTGTGTGTGTGTGTGTGTGTGTCTGTGCATGTGTGTATAAATATCCACACACAAAAAAGTTGTCTTGAGCACTCTGCCGGACCTCACACAATGCCAATTGGTTTTAGTCTCTGTGTATTAAGAAGGCAAATGATGATTTGTCACATCACCAGGCTTTTGTCAGAATGTGGACTTAATTCATTTAACAACAAACATGACTAAATCATCTCCACTATAGTTATTTCAACGTGTTTCAACTGTTTCAGCCCAATTAGACAACAACTGAGGGTACTATGCACATGGTGCTTCAGTTAATAGAACAGCCAAAGTATTGGAGAATGGTGATTTGGTTGTAAGCTGACATCTGCTCTCACTGCCCTCCATGTACAGCCCATAAGATCCCAGGATCACAACTCTGGATTCAGATCAACTCTGGTTATAACTACCTGAGGTTAATTCCTCATTCCTTCTGCCTGGAAATTTGAATTCTGTGCTACTCCTCCATAGAGAACCACTGAGTGATTAACTATCACTCCAATCTGTAGAAAGGAAGAGAGAACTCAGGGTTCTCCTGAACTACAAAGCTCTCTGTTTTTCCTGCAAATTTCACTCAGGCATCAAATTGAGTCTACTCTTAACTGAAAGCATTTTATCTATACCTGGCAGTGATCTAGAAGTAAAATTATAAGATTTATTTCATTTTGATTCTATTATGATGCATTTAATCACAAATACCTCCAAAACAAAATGATAATTTATCATTTTGCCCTGACTGAGCAATCCTCTTTGGTTCACATTCATGAATCCATAATACAGAGAGGAGATGGGATGATTAAGTGTCCGATTAGAGAAAACAGATTAACCTGGCAAACATAATAAATTTAACTCATAAGCGGGATGGCTTTATAAAAGTTCACAATAGCTCTCCTGTAGAAAATCACGAACCACTTCCTTCAGTGACGACTCAATTGAAATAGTTGGGGAACATAAAGCAAATTCATGTTTATGGTTTTCTCTTCGAGACATTCAATGGGCATTGAAAGGCATATCTGATTTAGCTTAGAACTCTAAAAATATATTAAATAGGAAACATAATAAAAATATAAGTTCAAAGAAAACCCACCCAAAGCTACGATCGCTCCAGTGTTGTAGTTTCCACTTTGCCAGGGATTATATCTAGGTCCCTCATGCTTTCCATGTCTTTCTACATTCTATGTCTCCAAAATTGCCAAAGCCAGACCTAGTTTCAAACCATGCAGATTCACCCTTAATTTTCATAACAGAACCTGATTCCTTTATAAAGGCAGCTGCATCTTTACATAATTCTTATCCCACTGTGGCAAAACACATAAAATTAGCAAGCTATTTCAGCCTTCGAATCCTCCCTTTTAGCTGAGATTCCATTTAAATCAGAGTAAAAATCTAGGTTGTGACTTGTGTGAAGGAAAGTCCTGTACAGAGTTCCAAAAAGTTCACTTAGCAGTCCACCAGGCTTTCCTTACTTAGCTGGCTAGTCTTCCTGGCCTCCCTTTTTTAGCAGGAAGAAAAGGGATACTCTTCATGCCCATCTTTATTTTTAAACTTGCCTGGCTTTGTTCCTGGAAAACTCTGCTGGCCTACCTGGCCTGAAAGAGTCACTTAAGCCCTGCTCTGTCACATGCGCCCAGGTCATGCTGAATAAAGGAGCTGCAGAACCAGACCTCTGGTAGGGGAAGGGCAGAGAGGTGAGGGGTGGGGGAACGGGCTGCCAGGGAGGGAGAGTGGCTTGTCTTTAAGGAAGGCCCCATCCCATCTGGGAGAAACTAGTACCTGGCTGTGGAGGAATTGGCAGGCCCTTCCTCTCTCCTTTCTCCTTTCTCTCCTCTTCCCATTCTGAAGTTGGTCTTAGGCTAGAGGGGGGTGATAGGGAGGGGTCCAAAGGGAGCGGGGTCCCTGTGTACCCTCATAGCCTTTGGGCTCTGGATCAGGCTCACAAAGCCTCATTGTGTAGGGGGGTGTGTGTGTTTGGAAGCAGGGAAATTTTCTAAGGCCACTCCCTCCTTCCACCTTTGCTGAGTTTAAGACTGAGATGCTTTCTCGGGGCACAGGGACTAAGGGTCCTTTCCCAGCTAAAGGAATTTGTGCAACTCTAGAAGGGTGTATACTTCTAAGCGGTTTAGTGACGTGTGTACACGAACATTTCCAGGCTCAACAAGACATGTTAATTTAGTAATTGCTGTGCTTAGCACAATCCTTGATGCCATAAAAAATTTGATGCAAGAGTGTCCCAGTGGCTAGGG
>LNAC01000294.1:230773-298514 GCA_002007465.1 Ailurus styani | reverse complement strand
TGGCGTGCGCGGCGGCGGCGGGGGCTCCAGGGCGCGCGGCGGAGCTGGCGTTGGCGCTGGAGGGCGGCGCCGAGTGGCGGTGGGCTGCTGCGCCTTGACCTCTCCTGAGAGCGGATGGAGTGGGCCCGTGGCCGCTAGCCGGAGGGTCAGCAGCTGCGAGTCCAGGGCGACCCCAGGACCCCGGCAGCTGCCACCGGCGGAAAAGACGCCCCCGGCTCGACCGAGGTGTGCCGGGGACGGCGGGGAGGACCTCTAGGCTCCCAGACAACCTTGTTTGCACCACCTGTCAGATGGGAAAAACTCAAGGACCAGTAGCGAGCATCCGTGCCTTTATCTGTTACAAAGGGAGGAACTGACTCCAAGGGAGAGACTCAGTCCCCAAGTCACACGGCCATTAAGTAGCAGAACCAGGGCTAGAAAACTGGTCTTGCATAAGAGGTTTTTTAAACCTATCGCCCTCACTGAACGAATACAGATAATAATGCAAGTAATTGGTATTATAAAATATTAGATTTGGGGGATGGTGATATTACTTTGGCATTCGGGACTATTAATATGATTTATGTGTTGGAAAAACCCAACCACTCTGTCCTCCCTGAGCCGGGGCTTCTCATTCCCTCATTCATTAAATATTTGCTCAGCAATTATTTGTCCAGGCGCTCTGCTAGAAACTGAAGGTTTAGAGACAAACAAGAACCAGCCCTCAGTACTGAGCCGAAGAGCTTATTCCCTGGACACCAGTAACTGACGCAGGTGTGGGAAACGCAATAGGCGTTAGATAACGCACCGTGGAAACTCCCAGAGACGTCATTTCTGGCTGACTGCAAGCAGACTTGGGGTGGAGGTGGCATCTGACCTGGATCTCTAAGAGTGGGACTTTGGGGTGCATTTGGAAAGGGGCACCGCATTCCAGGTAGAAGGTTCAGTGTTAGCAACAAAATTCCAGGTGAGTGTGAGGAATGATGAATAGTTTGGTTTTCCTAGAATGTAGGAATGAACATATGTGGGCAAGATGGGAAGTCAGTAGTGGGGAGCTTTGGAGGGATTCCAAGCAGTGGCTGAGTGAGGATTATTTATCTGGTGGGGAGGATGGTTCATCTCCTCAGCTAGAGAGTGAGGATGTGGGACCAAAGTGCCTTGCAGCTCTGGGAGGTTGTGAAGTAGCCATTCTGGGAATGTGGGGCTTCATGGAACCATCTCAGTGTACTGGGACCATGGATGAAAAAATGCGGCTAAGGTGGAAAAAGGTTCAAATCAGATTGGAAGATGGTTGGACTAGGGATGGTCTGTGGCAGTGTTTCAGACTTCCAGCAGCATTGCAATCTGGGGAGTAGTTTGTGGAAAAAGTGCTCTTAGTATTCTTGTAACACAGGTGGCCTCATGGACATGAGTAGCAGATAATCAGCCTGTCCCTATCTGTTCAGAGGACAGTTATATCTTTAGATGCACCCAGAGGGACCAACGAGGAGCTGTAAACAAGGCAGACTGTTTTGGCAGCTGAAACAAGAAATTTCTTGTACAAAGATTACAGATTTACCTTCATGCCACTCTTCGTTGTAAACTAGACAAACAATTCTGTGCAGATGAACTGTTAAAACAAAGTCTTTTTTACCTTAAAAGGGACACACACAGATTGTAATAGAGGCCTTTAAAAATGTATCTTTCACTGGTTCTGTGTTATCTCATGTTTATGAAGCACAATATTATTTTTGTGTGGCCAAATGAAATGGGTAGTTGTGGTCCATGTAAATCAAATTACCCAAGCAGACAGGTTATAGCCATTTGTCTAAAGTCTGAGTCTAGGAGCCTTCTAGATGCTTCTAGCCCCACCTTGACACCTCTCCTGCAGGAGAAGATTAGGGATTCCCCAAGGTCCATTTCCCATTACTCTCTGGTTCTGCATATAAATGTTTAAAAACTTTCTGTGTTGTTACATGAAATATATATTCCGTGTGCTTTTCAGAAGAGGGAAAATATGAAATGATGTTTAGTAGTAATTCCTTTTATAAACAATGTCAGTCGGGGGTATAGAGAAGGAGCATGCAGGCAGGAATAAGAAGGCAGACCTGGAATTGAATTCTATCTCTGCCACTTACTACTCTTGTGACTTTAGGTCTGACAGGTAACTCATCAGAGCCTCAGGTTCCTCATTTGTAAAATGGTGATCATAATAAACAGTCCACAATTACTGGCCCAACAGTGTGCTAGAAGGGCTGTCGAAATGCCAGCAATGGAGGCAGTACAGTGTGAATGAGGAGAAGCAGTTAGGATAAGGAGCCTGACCTTAGAGGGAGGCTAATCTGAGTCCAGGTTGTGGGTTCTGCCCTTTTCCACTGTGTGACTTTGGGGAAGTTCCTGAACTGCTAGTGAATGTCATGAGCCTCATCTTTAAAATGGGGGAAATAATTATCTCTACTTCATGGTGTTGATTTGAGGATTACACCCAGCACTGTGCCTCGGAAACAGAAGGAGAGCACATCAGAGCTGAAAAGGACCTTACGAGGCCTCCTAACCCTAATCACTCTCACCTTCCAAACCACTGTGGAAATGTTATTTTTATCAATGCTGACTGTATTTAAACATTCCCAGTGACAGACTGCGATCTGCACAAGGTGCTCTATGCCATTGTTGGACCACTTTCAATGAAGTTTTCCTCATACACAGCTGAAATCTGCCTCAATATAACTTCCACATATTTGTCCTCTCCTATGTCCTATATTTAAAAAAAGCATTGGTCTCTTATTTTTAACTAATATTTTTGTTTTTAGGTAATTGTAGATCCACATGTAATTGTAAGAAATAACACAAAGAGATCCCTTGTACCTTTCCCCAGTTTCCCCCAGTGGTAACATCTTGCAAACTGTAGTGTGATAACACAGATAGGTTATTGCACTGTTGTGATCGAGATGCAAAACATTTCCATTATCTCTAGAATCTTTCATGTTGCCATTTATAGCCACACCCCCTTCCCTCTCACCACTTCGTTAACCCCTGGCAACCACTATTTGTCCTCTATTTCTGTAATTTTATCATGTCAAGAATGTTCTATAGATAGAATCATATAGCACCTAACTTTTCAGCATTGGCTTTTTTCACTCAGCATAATTCTGTGGAGATTCATCCAGGTTGTTGCATCTATCAATAGTTTGTTTCTCTTTCTTCCTTAGTAGTATTTCATGGTATGAAATGCCATTTCATGGTATTTCATGGTACCACAATTTATTTACCCATTGAAGGTCACCTGGGCTATTTCCAGTTTTTGGCTATTATGAATAAGCTGCTCTAAACACGCATGTATAGGTTTTTGTGTAAATATAAGTCTTCATTGTCTTCAGTCTCTGGGGTAAATATCTAGGAGTACCTCGATGGATCATATGGTAGTTACAAATTTTTAAAGAAATTGCTTCAAGAGTGGCTGTGCCGTTTTATGATCTCACCAGCAAATGAGTGATATAGTTACTGTGCATCCTTGCCAGCATTTTCTGTTGTCAGTATTTTTAATTTTATTTATTGGGATAAGTGTGTAATGTTGTCTCATTGTGGTTTTAATCTGCATTTTCCAAATGGCTAATGATGTTTAACATGGCTTGTTTGACATCTGAGTCTCTTCTTGGGTGAAATGTCTTTGTGTCTTTTAGTCACGTTCTAATTGTATTCTGCTTTTTACTCTTCAGTTTTCAGAGATCTTTATATCTTCTCAATAGTAGTCCTTTCTCAGTTATGTGGTTTGCAGATATTTTCTCCCATTCTGTAGCTTGTCTTCTTGAGCTATTAACAGGGTCTTCCTCAGTGCAAAAGTTTTGAATTTTGAGGATGTCAGTTTGTTAATTTTTCTTTTTGTGTATAGTACTTTTGGTATCAAGACTAAGAAAATGTCTACCCTAGATCCTGGAGAGTTTCTTTTATGTGTTTTCTCCCCTATGTTTTATAGTTTTACATTTAATTCCGTGATCTGTTTTGAAATATTTTTTTATATAAGATGTGAGACTTAGGTAGAGGTTTGTATTTTTTTTGTTTGTTTTTTGTCTTTTTTTTTCTCAATGAGTATGCAATTGCTGTCACACCATTTGTTGAAAATCTTCTGTAAAATAGCATATGACCTTTGGCAAGTCAAATTACCCACCTGTTACTAGTTCCTCTATCTTGAAAATGAGGGACTGGGCCAGGACTAGATGGGTGTTATTCAAGCTCTATTCCTAGAATTTCTGGGTCCCCAGAGAACCTCAGTAGCAGCAGCAATGAGAAGCAGATGGGACTCTCATGCTCCCTCCTGACTTCATCCAGGATGGAGGTACTTTTGTGTTTTATATTTTTGTGGGTCCATCTGATATTTGATTTAATTCAGGGCCCTGCTGCTAAAAACAAGTTTGGAGAGCAGTGGATTAGGTAATGTCTGATGTACTTTTCTGCAGTAAATTGCTGTGATTCTAAGCACTTGCTGTTGGAACTCATTTTCCCCTTACATATTAGCCTCCAACCTCCTCCCTTAGTTTCTTGAGTGGTTACTCATATGAAATGTTTCCTTGTTATCCTACCATCCTTCAATATAAATATGATAGGCTTCATGAAATCAATTAACTTACATTTCATAAATCAGCTTACAAACTATATGTCAGAATTGAAAATGTGTTAAATATATTAAAATTGTACAGTGGAATCATCCGTTTCACAGAATTATTGTGGCTGAAAGGAGAAGGAGCTAAAATTACACAAAAGCCATCAGCCAGTTTCTCAACATTTACACACAGCCACCTCTGTTTTACCATCCACGTATCTAGCTCTGGCCAGTTCACAAAGCCTGGTTACTTCAGCTCACCACCACTGCCCCAGCATCGAGAACTGTTTTGTACCCATATAGCCATACAACCACATTTTTCATTTTCAGTACAATTCTCAATAAATTACATGAGTTCAACTCTTGATTATAAAACAGGCTCCGTGGTAGATGGTTTTGCCAACTGTAGGCTAATGGAAGTGTTCGGAGCATGTATAAGGTAGGCTAGGCTAAGTTATGATGTTCAGTACATTAGGTGAATAAAATACATTTTGACCTATGATATTTTCAACTAACAATGGGTTTACTGGGATATAACCCCAATGTAATGATCTGTATGAAGATTTTAATGGGTATTTTTCCAAAAGTTGGCATTAGCTACTGTATTTTTTTCTACAAAATGGAATAACAACATAATAAGCTCAAATAGTTGTTTAAAAAGTTAAATAGTGTTAATTGAGATAGTGCACTTGAAAAAAAATGTTACACTACAAAGTGCTCTCTGTTCAAAGGATGATTATTATTGTAAGCTTGGCTAGGTCCCTGAATTCTAGTAGGCAGCTGTGTGTGCTTGCTGAATCCTATTCATGGGAAATGTGTTTGTTTATTTCATAGTATATTAACTATTTTTCCTTTTAGTGCCCATGTGGCCAAATGCTGAACTCCATCTTAATAAGACTCAAACATATTTGACAGAGTGGTTAGACTTAATGGTTTCCATAAAGTTGTTTTAATAGTTATTTTTCAACAGATGGACAGCTTACATTTGGCTGCATTTCTGTGACAGTGTGATGATTGAAGTTTTCAACAGATGGCACACAAATACTTGGGAAAACACCCTCCCAATATTAAGTGTTGTAAAAAAGACTTTTAGAGTGCCAGAAAAATGATAGTCTGTATTCCCAAGTCCTTAGCTTATGCTATTATGATTATAATTTAGATAGTTTGGAAATTTCCCTTTCTGGCACTTGGATTTATTTTGTAAGTGAGCATACATATCTATATTAGAGTGAGAGATGATGAGAAACTCTGCTGTCAATTAGAGATTCAACATGGATACAGCGCTAAATCTTTTTGAGTATTGATGAATATATCTAACTTCTGCCTGCTGAGTCATTCTACTTCTGTGCCATACATACATAGAAAATGTAACCTCCCATAAAAATCAACCATCAGGGATTTATATGTTCTTTCTGAAAAGTATTGACTTAAAAGGAAAAAACAAAAAGCAAAAAAACTTCATCAAACTTAGAATTTTCAGACAGACTCATCAACATGGTGAACTCCCCAACCTTCCAAGTTGTTTCACTTCTACAGTGGCCACCTAACACCTTACACTGTTTCTGGAATTAGTAAGTAAGGAATCAGACAGTGAGTGAAGTAGTAGGGGAGTGGTGGAAATCTGTGGGGATGTTTGTGGTTGTCACATGACGAAGAGCATTCACTGATATTTACTGGGTAGAGACTGAAGTGCCTGCTCCTGCACGGTACAGTTTGGCACAAGGAAGTAATGTCCTGTTTCTTACAGTATGACTGAATATCTGGCTGACCACTCATCTGAGCCTGGAACTTATCTCTGTTAAGTTAAATGATAGAGTAAGTTTTGTAATATAATGTATTTTCTTGCACAGAATATCAGTATCCATCCATGCCCTGCTCTTTGATGTTACTGTGCTGATATATGAAAGACTGAAAGACTTCTCATCTTCTGCTTCTGAATGTTGACTTTTTCATGCTAAGTAAGTACAAGCATAAGGACACTTTATTATGGCTTTTGGTACAGTCGCAGACTGAATGTTTATATAAAATGGATATTATTATAAATTTACTTCCCCTTTCTATTCCAAATAGGGCATCCTATTAATACATTTGAAATTTTGTATATAGGTACTATACTATCTATGAATCTCTGGATTTAAAGAGAGAACTATAAAATGCTTAGTATTGTGAAGGAGCCCTGGGATTGATCAGGATGAGAAGCACTGCTGTAGAAAATTAAGCAATTAGCAGATGAAATTCTTTCTCAAGTCTTTTTCACTTGTGCACACATAATTCAATGTTGGAATCATTCAAAGAAAAGGACAGTGGCGTGAGTTTAAGTCTGTAATAAGGAATGTAATCCCAATAATTGCTGTATGCCTATACTTCGATGGAAGTCTTAAATGGATTTTCTTTTGCCAAGTCATGTCAGCTAGATCTTCTTTGTGTCTGTCATTTCAGATGGCGTTTAATGATTGCTTTAGTTTGAGCTATCCTGGTAACCCCCAGCCAGGGGACTTGATTGAAGTATTTCGTTCTGGCTATCAGCACTGGGCACTGTACTTGGGTGATGGTTATGTTATCAACATAGCACCTCTAGGTAAGGTTTGTTTCCAGCAACTCCTGAGAGCTTTTGAGTTTTCTTGTTATAAGAAGGAATCATGAATGAAATCATGAAATAAAATAGAAACAAAATATAGAAAGTAGATAAGCCTATCTGAAAGAGGTTTAGAGAAGGACATATTAGACCAAAGTGGCATTGGATAAATCACAAAGACCACTTAACATTAAGATTTAGAACCTCTGGATTGGAAAAAACCAAAACCAAAACCAAAACAAAACCACAATTAAAAAGTAAATAATCCACTGGGGAAAATATTTGTCACAAACATGGTAAGGATCGTTGTCTTTATATATCATACAGATTATTTCAATTCTTTCAACATTTATTTATAGATTACTCAGCTTATGTCAAATGCTATTCTAGATGCTATGGATACATAAACATCAAAATCCCAACAAACAAATGGGTAAAGAACTATGAACAGTTTGTAGGAAAAGAAAAGCAGAAGCCAATACCTGTCTTTAAAGGTAGTGATCTAGAAACTGTATAATAAAATAACATATTTTATGACTATAACGTTAGCAAAGATTTTAAACTGGTAACAGTCAGTGTGGATAAGGCTATAAGAAAATAAAAACAAGGGTATTGTTTAAAGAAATGAAAGTTGCTAACATCATTCCTGAAAACAATTTAACAGTATGTATTAAAAGTCTTTTTTTAAAAGATTTTAGTTATTTATTTGACAGAGAGAGACACAGTGAGAAAGGGAACACAAGCAGCGGGAGTGGGAGAGGGAGAGGGAGAGGGAGAAGCAGGCTTCCCTCCCAGCAGGGAGCCCGATGCGGGGCTGGATCCCAGGTCCCTGGGATCATAACCTGAGCCGAAGGCAGATGGCTTAATGACTGAGCCACCCAGGCGCCCCTATGTATTAAAAGTCTTAAAAGAGTTCATGTACTCTGACCCTGTAATTATATTTCTATGAATTTATTCTTCAGAAATATTTACAGAGATGTAGAATAACATTCTTTAGAGTGTTTACTCCTACCTCATTTACAACAGTTTAAAAAATAGACAAGAGCATAATAACAAATGTTGGTGAGGATGTGGAAAAAAAGGAAACCCTCCAGCACTGTTGGTGGGAATGCAAACTGGTATAGCCACTGTGGAAAACAATATGGAAGTTCCTCAAAAAATTAAAAATAGAAATCCCTGTGATCCAGTAATTCCACTATTAGGTATTTACCTAAAGAAAATGAAAACACCAATTTGAAAAGATATGTGTACCCCTATGTTTTTTGCAGCATTATTTACAATGGCCAACATATGGAAGCAACCTAGGTGTCCATCCATAGGTGAATGGATAAAGAAGATGTGGTATATACACAATGGACTATTACTCAGCCATAAAAAAGAATAAGTTCTTGCCATTTGCAACAACATGAATGGACCTAGTGGGTATTATGTTAAGAGAGAGACAAATACCATATGATATAACTTACATGTGGAATCTAAAAAAAAAAACAAAACATAAAAACATAAGTGAACAAACAAGCCAGAAACAGGCTTATAAATATAGAGAGCAAATGGGTGGTTGCAAGAGGGGAGAGATAGGGGGATGGATAAAATATGTGGAGGAGATTAAGAGGTACAAAAAAGAAATTGACAGTGGCTTAATGTTCAATAGGGGACTAATTAAATGAATTATAACCTTGCCACAGAATATTAGAATATTCTATGTTTTACAGAATTCTTTAGTTGTAAGTAACAGAAAACAAAGGCAAATTAGGTTAAACACAAAGGCAAATCCATTACTTCACTAACGGAAACTACAAAAAGGGTAAAGATGGTACTGGCTTCAGGGAGGCCTGGATATAGGGGTTTGAACATGATTATCAAGCCTCACATCTGCATTTTCTTCTGTATGTTGTCTTAATTCTCCCAGAGTATGTCTCTCTAGGAAGCTAAACTAATAACCGTCAGTTATTAGTTATTATTAGAGAACCATCAGGCTCTCATTCTTACAGTTTTGTGACCCAGCAGAAGAGAGTTAATCCCTGCCTGTCCCAGTAGGTAATAGCATGGAGAACAATCCTAGTTGGTATAGTGTGGATCCCACGCCCATCACTGGACCATCCCTGTGCCCAGGAGAATGAGAGGCTGTAACTGTCCCACACAAAACCTTTTCCAGAAAGAAAGAGGCAGTTGTGGGATGGGGGGCTAGATAGGCCAAAACAACAGCGACTATAATGGTCATTAAAAAATCATATTTCTGGCCACATTTAATTACATGAGATCATCTTGCATGATATTTATTTGAAAATTCCAGATTAAAAATGCAGTATGTAATATGATACCTAGTTTGCAAAGAAATAAATATATACACATGTGAATGCACACATACACACATCTGTATACATGTGTTAATGAGACATAATAGAAGTACATCAAAATAGTAACAGTTATTTCCGGGTGGGCAGATAATGGGTGATTTATATCTACATATTTATGTGGTTTTTTCTGTATTTCCTAAATGCTCAGAAATAAGCATAAATTATTTCTTAAGAAAAATGTATGCAATTAAATAGACTGGAACATTTTTTTCTTCAAGATACCTTTAGAAAAAAGTGTTAATAATCTTAGTCTTATTATCTTGGAAACATCTGGGAATTTTTAATGAAGTGGTTTTGCAACATTTTGAGATATTTGCTCCTCCTAGAGTATTGGAAATAGAAATGGCAAATAAAGTGACATATATGATAAAGAGCCATTAGTTTCTGCAGAGTCTGGTGATTAACATTAAGCAATGCTACATTATTTCTGCAGTTTTCACATCTGATAAATAATAAAGAGATTTTTCTCTTCTTTCCTTATTTTCAAGCATTAAGCTCCCTATTACTGTGGTTCTAGCTTGGAGCTTTGATCCTGTATACTGAAATCCAATTCCTGGTTCTGTTGTTAACTACTCACATCATATTTTGCAAGCCAGTTTATCTCTCCAAACTTCAATATCCTCATCTGTAAATTGATTGCATCAGACTAGTTTTTAAAAATTTTAGTAATTCTAACTAGGAGATATATGCTTTAAGAACTTGTAATGTAGATGGACTTTCAATGTATAAGACAGTAACTGGAAATTCTGCTTGAATGAAAAGGAACTTGGAAGGCAGGATAAAAAAGGAGTAGAAAAAGGAAGAGTGTCTAAACACTAGTTATATGGAGACTCCCCCTCCCCCCCATGATTTACTTGAACAAATAGCCAGGCGTAGCAGTCTCGGGCAGATGGAGAGGGACCAGGGCCTGGCGTTAGAGCTGAACACTGAACAATCATCTGTCCAGGCTCAGATACTGACAGTGACAGGCCAGGAGACAGTGGTCCCTGGCAGTCTAGGCAGATCCTTGCCAATTAAGGGAGCTAAAACGGAGTGGCAGGGGGTGGGGCATCTAACAGGTGGGTCGGTAGGGCATAGCCTGGGGCCACATCTAATGGACAGCACCTACTAGGTTAGGTTCAGTTTCAGCACATAGTTTCTTGGACAAAAGGAACTGGCAAGACAAAAGCAGGGCCCCAGTTGACCCTATCTGACCCCTTAAAGGACTGAGGTACCATGCAGATTTCAAATTGGATGCAAGTGGAAGCCAAGTTGAAAGAACAAGTGTAAAAGTCAGAGGAAGGGGAAGAAGCACAGCTTCAACACTGGGATGAACTTACTGATCATAATGCACAACTGCCGAGGTCCAGAGACAGTGGTTTGGAAGGGTTCAGATGCTGAAAAAGAGCATGTTTTACAGAAAAAAGTAGACAGTGATCTTAGGTGTACTATGCTAAGAACATATACCGACATCTTTAACAATAATGCCAACCGACAGAGATCTTATTCCCACCCAATCTGCTCCATGGGCAGAAAACAAATTTTCAAAGAGTTTCCTTCTATTCCCACTCATATTGTATTCATTGTTATCGATAAACTATAGAGTGTTCAGTCTGGCAAGTTTAAGTGGCCTCTGGTTTGGTGGTAAGTTAGGAACAGAGCTTCCTTCAGGGGCTTCAGTGACTCCATCACTTCCAAAGGTTTGGCATTGCAATTATATGGCATTGGGGTTCACTGGGTTGTGTCACTTGATCTTGCTAACCAGAATTCTCCTTATAGAGGATGGTATTTCTGCATCGTTTACAAGCGCCAAGTCTGTATTCAGCAGGAAGGCCCTGGTGAAGATGCAGCTGCTGAGAGATGTTGTGGGAAAGGACACATACAGAATAAACAATAAATATGATGGGACCTACTCCCCTCTCCCCGTGGAAGAAGTCATGCAACGGTCAGAGATGGTTATTGGACAGGAGGTGGAATATGACATACTTGTCAATAACTGCGAGCATTTTGTGACTTTGCTTCGTTATGGAGAAGGCGTTTCAGAGCAGGTGAGTTTTCTTTAGAAGATATATAAAAAGCTTCTTACATTGGAAAAATAATAACTACTGACTGTAAGACACCCAGGTGGCCAACAAAATGAAAAGGACAAGAAAATATGAGAATTCTAGGGCGCCTGGGTGGCTCAGTGGGTTAAAGCCTCTGCCTTCAGCTCAGGTAATGATCTCAGGGTCCTGGGATCGAGCCCCACATCCGGCTCCCTGCTCGGCAGGGAGCCGGCTTCCTCCTCTCTCTCTGCCTGCCTCTCTGCCTACTTTTGATCTCTCTCTCTCTGTCAAATAAATAAATAAAATCTTTAAAAAAAAAAAAAGAAAAAATATGAGAATTCCAAAGGATAAAGGAAGGAATCTAGTTGTCCAAGGTCGTGTAGCAAGTTAATAGTCAAATTAAAGCTTGAACGTGGACATCATGAATTTGGGCCTGGAAGGGATTTGAGGCAGAATCAAGACCATAGCTTTTCTGTCAGTCCTATTGCCCTTTGCCCTTCAGGGTTTTTGGCTTTTGTTTTTGTTTTTTTTTTTCCATTTCCCAGTCATACAGCAGTCTCAAATCAGTAACCTCACACACTGAAAGGAACATTCTGAAAAGAATGTTGATGTTTTTAAGTGGGAGGTCATTTGCCAAAAACAGAGATGGTAACTCTGGGATTCTTTTCCATTAGCTGAGAGAGGCCAACTAATGAGATATATTTTGGTGGGTTTGAAAATGGTTTCTGTCTCCTTGTAATGCTAGTTTCAAAGGAATTGTGTGCTTTTAAGCAGCTCCTTTGATTCATTGAGCTTTTGGATGATTTAAAAAAAATGGATCGATTATTTTTAAAATGGTATACAATGTTGTCATTTCTCACACTATTTTGTGACATAGCAGATTCCTAACTAAAAGCATGCTTGATTCATTTGCCTTCTTTTTACCTATCATACCACCAATCCAGTTCCAACATTGATGTTTTAACCTAAAGATTAAAGTGATATAAGAGAATGAATAAAGGTTCCCAGTATCTTGAAGCGGTTGAATCTGTTATATAAAAGTCTGTTCTTAGGAATGAGTTTACAATTCTTCTCATGGAAACTTGGGAAGATAGGAGAGGGAACATAATGAAAGGATACATTTGTTTTCATTAGGAAATAATTTAATTGGAAATTCATTTTTATTAGGAAATACATTAACATAATGAATGTTCTATTCACATGTAACAATGAATTGATTCTGAACCAGAACACAGAGGATATGCACACAAATTCCTGCTCAGCTTTGCATTGAAAACTAGTGGTATAGCTAGGAAATGGAGTCCATCCTTCTCTTTAGCAAAATGATAAAGTTGTCCGCTGTGTTCAACAAGCAATTTTTTTCATGTGGTTTAAAAAAAAGGGATTGGAACTCTCTTTTTGCTTTGACTCTAATTTTCAATCCCTCATCTTTTCACCTTTCACACCCAGAATCAAGACCCAGGAAAAAGTAATCATTCCTCAAAAACTAGAACTGTTCTCTAGCAAGTTCTGTTGAAGGCAGTGCAGTGACAGCCTTAAGAAGCCATCTAAACTTTGGGATTCTGCTGACTGGAGCTAGAACTTCCTCTTCCCCAGGGGTTAGCTGGGTGGTTTTGGGAACATTGTTTATCAGTTTCCTAATCTATAAACTGAGGTTGTTTGGAGGATTATAGGAGATATTTGAAGTCTGTTAGCGCACTGTATTACATATTATCCATCCCCAAACCAACAAAACTTAGATGAATATTTTTAATTATAATAATTAAATAATTTCATACATCTTTGTGGTATTCTTCAATAAAATGTTGACCCGATAGAACCTATAGCATTTGTATTATTATTTTCATTACTATCAATAATTAATAGTATTATTACTAATAATAGCTAATATTGGATTCATTTTTGGATCTCAGGGCTTTGGGGTCTTGAGCATAGAGCTGTTTTTGGGGGGGGGATGGCTGGGTATTTTTCCCAATTTTAAAAACTGCAAATGCATTTAAAAAGATTAGAAAGGTGGAAGGATTGTGGCCCCATCTTTTTCTTCTTTGTGTTTTTCTGTATTTTAAAAACAATAATAGACTTTTTGTTTTAGAGCATTATATAGTTCACAGCAAAACTGAACTAGAAGTTTAGAGAGTTTCCTCATAGCCCTCCCCATCAGTTATGTACACAGCCTCTCCCACCATCAACAGTTTACGCCAGTGTGGTATACTTGTTACAAAAGTTGAACCAACACTGACACATGACCCCCCAGAGTTCATAGTGACGGAAGCCAGAATACGTCACCTCAAAATATGTGGCATAAGGATTATTTTGAGCTGAAGGCAGTTGAGAAGCAGACCCTAAAAGTGGCACATACATTTTCAAAGGTGCCCCTCTGCCCTTCTCTAGCAGGAAGGACAAAAGTTAATAATCATCCAGGACAACCAGCGGTTATCATTAAGACTCTTACCAGCCTGGAAAAGACAACAGAGGAATCTAAATGACAACCTTAACTAACTGGCTTGTGTCATTAGTTTCTCATATATTTACCTTCCCAGGGCCTGCTGCTCTGGGAAGTCTAAAACTGCTTTCTTTTGTCATGTCATTACTCTACAAATTTATTGTTCTTTTTTGATGATGCTACATAAGCCTGAATTCTAATCCACTTCTTTGAGATACTCTTCCTTGCATTTCCCTCATGTATATATAAGATGAACAGGTTAGTAAACTTGTTAGGTTTTCTTTTGTAAAGTTGTCTTTTATTAGCAAGGCTCAGCTGAGAAACTAAGGTGGATACAGGAAAAATTTTGCCTCTCCTAAAATAGTTTACATTAGGATTCACTCTCAGTATTGTACATTCTATAAATTTTGACAAATGTATAGTGACATATATCCATTATTACAGTTTCATACAGAATAATTTTCCTGCCTTAAAACTCCTCTATGTTTTGCTTGTCTATTCATCTTTCCTTCCCTCTAAACCTCTGACAACAATTGAGCAGTATGCAAACTAAGCAATATATAAAATTCCTCCATGTATTTTCATGGTTTGGTAGCTCACTTTTCTTTATCGCTCAATAACATTCCATTGTCTGGATGTACATTCACCTACGAAAAACATCTGGGTTGATTTCAAGTTTTTTAAATTATGAATAAAACTGCTAGAAACATTTGTGTGCAGGTTTTTGTGTGGATATGAATTTTCAGCTCCTTTGGGTAAATACCAAGGAGCATGATTACTGGATTGTGTGGTAAGAGTATGCTTAGTTTTGTAAGAAACCACCAAAGTGTCTTACAAAGTGGGTCTACCCTTTTGGATTCCCACCAACAGTAAATAGAGAGCTCCTGTTTTTCCACATATTCTTCAGCATTTGGTGTTGTGATCATTTTGGGTTTTAGCCATTCTGCTAGGTACATGGTGGTATCTCAATGTCTTAATTTGCAATTCCCTAAATCTATGAAGTTAAGCATCTCTTCATATACTTCTTTGTCATCTGCATATCATATTTGGTGATGTATCTTTTGAGATCTTTTGTCCATTTTTAAATGGAGTTCCTTGCTCATTTTCTTTTTGTTGAGTTTCAAGAGCTTTTTGCATATTTTGAATAATAGTTCTTTACCAGATCTGTCTGTTGGAAATGTTTTTTCCTCGTCTGTGGCTTGTCTTTAAAAATTATTTAGGCATTTGCCACTGTTACAGTCTTAACAAGGTATTAAAATGTGCCTATCTTTGTGGAAGATGGCAGAGCCTTGAATAGGCCTGGACAAGCTGACCTGTGATACCCCCTGACTGTGCTTCAGTGCATAGCACTGTGGCCTTAGTCTCAGGTGAAGGGGAATTTTAATAAGCCCTGCAGTCATCTGTGACCCAGCTACATTATGTCAGGACACAGTGCTCCAGATTCAGCAAATGTTTCACTGGGCATGTATAGATCCTCCGAATGAGGCCTTTATTATGTCCTACAGTCAGAAAACCCTGTAAAGGATAAAGTGTGAAGAGTCAGCTTAGGTGATTTTATAATCCTAAATTGTGAAATAAAAGCTCTTGTTCATAATAGTTCACTGAGAACATTCTGGGATGTTATACTCTTTCAGGTCAAATCTCATTACACATAACTCCAAGAGATTATCTGAATTACTCAGAATTTTGCCATCTATACTATAATTTGAAATAAGTGTTTGGGATTTGGGAAACTGCTTACACTGTAGGAAGTAGCTTCCTTGTCATCGTATCTGGCCTATGTGCTCTCAGGGCATTTTGGTTTAGGATCATATTTCTCTCCCCAGGCCTCTTAGATCTGTGGGATTTTTCTCATCTCTTGTGTTTCGAGTGGCTGAAGGGGACCCTATGAATTAGGTCTGCATTTAGCTGGGGCCACCCTCCCCACAGGATCCTGTCACTTTCCCAGGCTATCACTTGACTCCTCTTTCTAAAGACACCCATTGCTCCTTCCCATTTGTTCATTACCTGCCACATTTCCCCATATTTCCCGAACTTCTTGGGATCTCAGTATCTGCCTGAAATTATATGAGGGTTAGGCTTGATTTATAATCCTTGATCCTGGTCTGATTATTGATTTTGGCCCTCTTTGGAATCTTGTCCTATATCTTGTATCTTCCTGTCCCCTTGGCTCCCCATGTGCTAAGTGGGTAGCTCTATGCTGCAGCAAATTGACTCTTCCCTGGGAAATAACTCAGGTGGTGACTCATTAAAAAGTATGAATAAAATAATCAACCAAACAGAGTTAGAATTGTAAACTAAAATAGGACTTGTCAGTTGTTTGCCAGTGCCATTCTCCCTGGCAAAAGGGGATGTGGCAGAGCAGGGAGCTACAATGACAGGCTGTGTCTCTACAGACCACGGGATGGTGTAATGGAATGAATGCTCCTGTCCTTGTGCTTCTTTCTTGGCCACAACCTTGTGGTGTGTCCTTGTATTTCCAAAAATGTGTCCTTGTATTTCCAACAAGGAAGCTACAGTTAGGGAGGTAGCACTCTGTGGCAGTCTTGTGGGGATGGCAACCTATGTGGGGAAACCCTGTGGGTTAGACAGAAGGTATGCTCAAACATGAGCTGGGTCAGGGTTTCCAGCATTTGGGTTGGTCCCTAGAGTCATTTGGGAGAAATATTTTGCTTTATTTGAAAGCCTGACTCTTAAATCCTGTGGAACAACTGTTGTTTTCAGAATACCTGATGATTCTGAAGCATCTGAATGTGACCTTTGGGTCATAAAATTGCACTCAAACTCATGCAGATGGAAGGCAATATTAGCTGAGTGCCATGAAAATCATGAATATTCATTAGATCCCTCATCGTGATGATGATTAATACCCTTAAAGCTATAAATGCCTGAACTCCTTTATGGACAATTGAGCTTGAGAGTGGTTTATTTTAGTTTGTCTACATGAGAAATTAATTTTTGACACAATACTTAACATCATTATTGACTTCTTTTGAAGTTTGTTTATCAAAATAGAAATTGTATCTACCAAATAAGAGCTTACAGGTATTTAGCTTAGATTATATCTCTGAATTAGTTTGCTAGCAGACATTCTCAAGTCAGAAAACACACGCACACACACGTTTTCACCCTGGTATAGATCCGGTGTGTGTTTAGGAGATCGTGACTGTTTAGAGGGGAAACACATGGTTCACGACTCAACCTACATCTAAACATCATGGTGGTATGACCTCAGGCCAATCACTTAACTTACCAACTTTGCAAAACAGGAATGCTACTACCTCCCAGATGTACTACCACGATTATAACGAATTGTGCCATAATGAGTTACAAATTGTTGGGAGCCATAAAAATATGAGGAATATATACATATGTGTATTTAACTATACTTTTGTCATAATTATAAAAATTATAAATTTATTCATACACAATTCAATTTTACATGAAGCTTTAAATTTATCCTTTGTACATTAAAAGGGTCTTCAGTTTAAGAAACAAGCTAAAGTTTGGATTTAGGACAGAGATGCCTTTAGAATAAGATTTGTTTTTTGTTTGTTTCTTGTTTCTTTATAGGCCAACCAAGCAATAAGTACCATTGGGCTTGTGGCAGCTGCTGCTGGTGCCTTCTCACTCCTGGGCTTGTTTCCAAAAAGACAAAGAGCAAAATACTATTAACAATTTACTGAAGAGATATTGGAACTGAAGGAATTTGTGAGGAGGGGGAAAAAAAACTGGGATGAATACTTATTTTCAATGCATCATTATTGTTCCAAATTCCAGTGATGGATGGCAGGTGCTTTAATAAATTGCTTACTGATATTATCTCATCATTGAGCCATGGAAATTTTTCTCCCTACTAGCAAAGATTTGTTGTGGCAGCTTAAACAAGAAGCAGTAGCCTTTTGAGCAAGCCAGCAGAGGATCTTAACAAAATCACATCATATTTTATCTTCTACCATAAATACTGTTTTCCTTTTTCCTGAGGGTGGCTATTTTGTACTTGCCAGAGGAATAAAGAACAGTTTATATGTGATTTTAAAAGAAATGTTAAGAGCCCCAAATTATCGAGATTGACATCTAACTTCATATCCTTTTTCTGGTCAGAAAAGAAACTGGGAAATTGAACATTTCATTAGGTGGCTGAGGAGCTCTGATTAACAATCCATTTGAGAGTGCAGTCCCATCTCCTGGTTCCTGTGTAGATGCAGGTGGAGTAGAAGGGGGACAGCATTCTTTGCTCCAGTGTTTTAGATCCAGTGATTTCCCTGGAAGTGACTCATTTGTCAAGAGTATGTGACAAGCAAGAGTGGGCTGTTACTTCTACAGAGCTACCTTATTCCCTTTGGATTTTGAAGTATTTCAAGGACTTGACCCTTTTAACCTTAACAAGAGATCATTAAATGCAGGTTTAAAGTGCCATATTTAGAAAACAATATCTTGTGTTACTGCTTAAGACTTTTACTGTAAGTCAAGGAGTGTCATGATTTTATTCTTGCATTTTATTGATTATGTGTTGAATGAAACAAATTATTTTTTAATAACTTCCCAGTGGAATTCTTGTTGGCAGCAGGTGGGGAAAAGTGAATGCAGGTCTCTATACCCTAGGGGTGTATCAGACAGTACAACATTACCCTACAAACCACACTACTAGCCAATGACATCCTTCTTGTGCCATAATTAAAAGCATGGCATTAAATAAAGGAAAATTCAAGTAAGTGGGGGGGGGTGGAGGTTATGATCAGGGAACTAGAAATGTGGTAGATAAAGTAAACAGAAGACGCACCGATTAAGCTGATGTAGATTTTACCCCAGGGCCAGAAATACTTTATGGTTTAATTGCAGCGTGAAGAGTAATTGATGACAGAAGGAGTAATGTGCTACAGTCAGGGCCAGTAGAGATCCTATCTTTCTTCCTTGTTCCCTGATCAATCTCTTTTCTTTCTTATGATACCAATTCTGTCTCCATATATCTTCCAAACTGGTCCTCGGGGAGATGTGAAGGTCTTCTATCAGATACCATGATCCAAAAGGACCCCTTCATTTTTATTCTAAATAAAGTTTCCTTTTCCTTCTATGTTCTGCATTCAAGTAAGAGTAAAATCAAACAAAAACCCCAGAGAACCAAAACCATTTTTTTTAAAGATTGTCAAATAAGGATGAGCTTGGCAGCAGTTTAATATGTTACTTTTCCCAAGGTGTACTTACCTTTTAATAAAGGATTTCTGCAGAGGACAGATCTTACCGAAGGCAGGAGACTCAAGTGTGGTGGAATTACCATGCCAACTGATGGGAGAGGAGAGGGATTGGAACTGGAGAAAGAGGACCTCCTGAGTATCCGCAAGTCAAGCCTTTCTAGAGAACACTAGACATTTCCACTCCAGAAGACAGTCATAGCAATGCTATGTCAGAAATGCACTTTTAAATTGAATTTGAGGATACCTTTTTCACAAAAGCAGTGTTCAGACTCCATTGGTTTTCACCCTGAGAGGAAAGCTTACAAAGAGTTATCAGTCTTCCCATAAAAATGGCCAGTCTTGCTGATAGGCAGCTTAGTTTGTGTTTCCTACAGGTAATCATTGATAGGTGATCATGCTCATTGTGCTTTTATCAAACATTTCTTCCAAGACTAATAAACCTTTCTCTGAGTGTACTTTTAGCAAAGGCAAGTGTATAGCTCAAATTTATTATGTGCCCCTCCACAAAAAAAGATGTGTGAAATAAATATCATCTATCAGATAACAAATAGGTTATTGAAAAAACTGGGCTGGAGAAGCTGTACATTTATTTAATAAAGTTTTTTAAAAAATCTTTTTATGTTATCTAAATGTCATGGTGTATCAATTGAATCTCTGATTCTAAAGGTCAAATTACTAAATACAGATATGCCAGTTCAAGGAACCTAAGCCGTCATATATTTTAGGTTGACATACATTTCTTAATCATAATCTAAAAATCTTTTTCATCTTTTGATCTTTTCTTGGTAGTCACTAAATTAAACACATTTAAAAATGATCATTCTCCAAAGCTGTGCACCAAAAAAAAAAAAAGGTTAAAAAGCAAATAAAATGTAAATATAAAGGGTTTATTCTTATAGGAATTGGCATTTATGCTACTGGCTTGTGTAACATAGTATAAAATACTATTTAGAGCAATGCATTGCTGAAATCTTAAAATTTTTTTTTCAATCCTAAAGATTCCAGAATTGTACAGGTGTTATGGAATCCATACATCCCACAGTATTTGGCACGAAACTGGCACTCACGGGATGGAACTGGCTAACTAATCGCCTATGAGCTGCTAAAGATCTATTAAATTGGCGAAATCAGATTTATTGTTACAAGGAAAGCCTAGTAGCTAATTTAAAATGTTCACTAGGGATATATGTCCATTCAAGTCACAGTGAGGTTGATATATATTAAAGGTAATAGTGTGCAGAATATATTTGCAGAGGATGTACCTTTTCTTGTGGCTATTAAGTGGCCATTAATAATCGATTTAAGATAATGAAAAAATGAAATGGAACTTAAGGTTATTTAGCAGCTTGACGATTGTCATGCTGTAGGTACAAACATTATGTTTTTACAAACATTACAAACATTATTGTTTTTAAGATGAGCAATGCTGATTTTGAACCAACTTTTCAACTTAGTACTTGAGGTTTAATCTGTCAGTAGCAAAAAATAAATAGAAGTGCCATGCTTCTTTAAATGAAAACTACATCTTAACAGGTTATCCCATTATCTTTGTGATTTGCCCAGGATTTTCTTGCTCTCTGACCCCAAAACAATATCCTTTGGGAGATGCTCAACATTGACGGAGTTTGCTTAGATATAAGCTGTGCCTAAGTCAAGATTATATGCGATTAAGAAACATCTCCATCACTCTCCACACCCACACTTACTACAGTTAGAGTCGACTTTTCTGAAGTAAATGTCAATTATTGTTTCTCTGTTAAAGCCATACAAAAGAAGCAAAAAGAGGAGATTTGTGACCTTGGGAAAAGATATGCACATAAATGATCTTTGCAAGTGAATATAAGATTAAGTAAACTTGTGATGATTTATTGAGAGAGAGGCTTTTCCCCCAAATTCTTTTATTTCTGGAGATGCAAATAAAAATACATTGGTGAAACTTTCAAACATCAAACTCATCTGCAATTTTCCTTTGTTCTACCTATGTTCATACTCCTAATTTCACTACCATGAAAACTTGTGCATTTTAGCCAGAATATTGTTATGCAATGTGACTAGTTATTAGGAAAAAAAGTTATCTAGGAAGTACATTTTTTTCCTCAATAGCAGAGTATACACTCCATATAAGCATATTTCAAGTTCTCTCTTGCAAGTTTCAATACATTGAGAAATGCACTTTGAATCCTCTGATAGAGAAAAGATAAGGATAGACTATCATCAGTTTTCCATAATGGTTTAGTTTCAGGGAGCAAGGAGGTGCTGTGAAGCATGTACAACAACGATTCTGATTACAGCCTCGTCCAAAAATGCTGTGCTGTGGTTTGGCCTCCCAATTCGAGTTTTGCTGTTGGAATCTGTTCAGGATCCTCATAGCCGAGGTTGACGTAGAACCCATTTTCGCCGTTACCTGAATAATCTGTTCTGTGTGTGGGAGGCCAGGTGGAGTCTTCTGCCAGCTTTTTTTGCCAGTTCCTATATTGACTTTTAGAAGAGAATCCAAATTCTTTTTTGATCCATAGCCAGAGCTTTCGGTTTTGGAGGATGACATCCTGAGAAATCAGGTAGAGAATGCAATCAAATTATGATTCCACATTCCCCTGCAGCCAGGTTGCTCACCACCACGCTCTGCTCCCCAGGCCTTCCTCTGAGATGTGCTTAGTCCCGCTGCTTCTGTGGCAGCTTCTCCTTCCTGCCATCCCCACGACATCTAGCAGTTCCCCTGGTTCTTTCCCTTGAGGAGGAAGAGTGCTTGTGTTCACAGAAATCTGCCCAAAGCTTCCTGTCTTTCATTTCTGTAGAATGCCTAGTTAAATCCTGGCTGCTGATTCACTTAGAATTATTTTACTGCCAGACTGAATAATAACAAAATAATGTACTCAAAATCAAGGAAAGAAAAAAAAAATCACCGCTACCTGTCACGTGCCACATAGGAGGTGCCATGTAATGGTTTGCTGAATGAATGGATAAACTCCAGAAATTAAATGGGTTTTGCTTTCCATTCGGGGGGGAGGGGGGTGGTTCTCTTTTTTTTCTTTATAATAGAAATGGTGAAATCTTGCCTTCCACTTTTGGTTATGCTACACTTCCTGTTATATACAATTTGTAGCTACCGTCTTCTTAATAATCAGCTTTAATGATCAAATACCATTTTTTATCAAATTGTTGTATAACTATTTAAACAAACAGCACCTCTATTTTTGAACACACGAGTTGAGTCTAAAATTTTACCACCAGAGATAATACTATAATGAATACCTTCATACATATAAGTTTTATCTCTCCTTTTGGGTTATTTAAAAATATATATAGTCTCAAAAATGGAATTCCTTAAAGAGTATGAGAAATTTTACACTCATTGTATACAGTTATATGTTTGTGTGCGTGCGTGTGTGTATTTTTAAAAATTTGGTTGATCCCTTTTCCCAAGGGACTTATACTACATGTATCTTTTTTATTAACTGTCCCTTTTAAAAAAAAATAGTGTCTGAGCCTTTCACTGAGTAGGTGAAGTCATTTAGTGACACCGAGTAGAAGAAAAATGCTATAGAAGAAGACTTTCAAGGGTAAGAATTGACTAGAATGAGAAATGACTTCCTTTCTCTCTTAATTAAGGAAGCCCTTCTGAAGACAGTTCTTCACTCAAAAGATCTCATTGAATTTTAGAGCTGGTAGGTCACCTGATCTTGTCTCTACTAGCTTATGAGAATACTAGAAAAGTACAATACAATACCTTCATGGGAGATAAAATTAGAGTTAATTTAATGTTTTGCTTTCTATGCTACAGATCTTAAGAGCACTTTTATGCAGTCTTTAGAGAATTTTAAATCACTCTCCGAGGAATTTCCCCCAAAGAGAACATGTACAGTTTTTACAAACCCTTAATAACTAGCACTTTTGGGGAAAAACAGGTTGCTCTAAAAAACCGGCATGTGTTGAGAATGAAACCCTTTATTTGTTTATTTTCCCAGAAAGAGAGTAAGAGACATAGAGAAATCACTTTACCTCTACAAAGAAGGCCACACAGAATTGGGTGAGGACTATCACCAAAATTGAAACCCTCCATGACGTCAGGGTTGGGATGAGCTGTTAAAAAAGAAATACTACCTTTATGCTTTGCATACCTTCCATTTTGAAACAAAATATATCAATCATCTTGTTTAATTTATATATTTATAACAACTCTCTGAGTTTGGAGGGTGGGCTGACTTTCTTCACCTCACAAATGAGGTCAGTACCTTGCCCAAGGATTCAAAGCCAATCAATAAATGGCAGAGCCAGAATGCAAACAAGAATTGACTACCTCTGGGCCTGTGCTCCCTCCCCTGCCTGACAAGAGACATTCAGAAAATGTACTCTGGGTCACATACATGAGACAAAGGACTTTGGAACCTGTGCATCTCTCTTCATTTTTATCTTTTTAAGTATAGGGAAGAGGATACAAGATGAAGTCATTCATTTAATAATACTATTACTTCTAATCCTCCCAAAGTAAAATCTACTTGGAGTTCATTCTTTCAGTAAAACTGATGTATGAGTAAATCATAAAGGGGACAGAGGTTCAAGTTACTTTTAAAACTAGGTGAAAATTTTCTGAACAAATGGTCCCAACCCTAAATCTAATGGCTTGATGGAAGTCGAACCCATCCAACCTACCTCCTTTTAGAGACTGAAGGGTGCCTACTGACCACCAAATACAATTAAGTAATAGGTGTAAGCACTGCAACGTCCCATGCTGTGTCAATAGCAAGAGACTATTCACATAGCGCCCTTCTGACTCAAAGTAAAGAATGAGGACTAAGCTGCCTTTAGGATTAAAATCACACACTCTTCACAGTGTCTAGATGCTCACCTGGAATTCTCACCCCTAGTCTGATATGGGGTATTTCAAAGTAACGCTTTGTTATTTTTTTCCCCAAGTAGAGACAGCCTTTCTGAGGGTTATGAGACACAGCCTGGGTGCAGGCTGTCTGGAGAAGGCTGTAAGGTGTGGTAGGGGGTCAGATCCTAGCAGAGAACCTGATCCTTGTCCTCCCTGTGGCCCCAGCTCTCATCTGGGGGGTCTCTTCTCCATCTCTTGGCCTGGAAGGCACTTGTCATACTCCTTTGGAACCATCTGCTTGTGGATGGTCTTCTCTCCTAGTCCCTGAACTACATGAGAGCGGTGCCCACATCTTACTCATTTTTGGAGCACCAGTGCCAAGCATGCGCTAAAGTTTCATAATGTCTTGTAAGTGACTAAATGGTCTAGGTTTTCATTTCCCACCTGCGTCTTTGTCCACAACCTCTCTGCTCTAGCATATAACCTTCCTGCCGTCATCTAATTAGTCGTCCTTAAAAGCTCTGCTGAAAGAAACCTGTTAGGACATCTTCAATGACTCCCTGTTGGTTTCAGAAGAGAGCCCAAACTTCCCTGGCCCTCTCCATCCAGCCATGCCTTCCTCACGTTTCACAGCATGCTGCCTCCATCTGTGCCAGTCTTCCGGGTGTTCTGGGAAACGAGCCTGGCTTTTGATTTTTATCTCTGCCCCCCTTCTCCCACAATGTTGGCTCAAAGAATGGGTTTAATGACCTCTTCATAAATTTTATTTTAACTCACTCTATCCCAGATTAAGTGATGTCCCCTGAAATAAAACTCCCTGCAGTCAATGTCTGACAGACAGAACATGATTGGCCTGTAAATGTTCTCAACTGATAATATAGATCATCTAAAAACAATCAGGGGGACGCATATGGGAGAGCCAGGTAAGTTTTTGTTCCTCTAGCAAATGAGAAGAGCCTCACAATATTAAATGATCAGAGAGAATATGGTAATAATTAACTTGTAAATAACAGTGCAGATATGGTTCCATCACACATATGAGTCACTGCAGATGTGATAATGAATAGCTCTTACCTCCATTCCACGGTATATATCTTGAAAGTCAGAAAACAGAATGAAAACTGTGAGGCCCAAGGCAGACATCAGCAGAAATGAAAATATATCTGAAGAAACACCAAAACATTATTTTTAGATGCTAAATGAATGTTTCATATTAATTTGTCACACATTGCAGAATCAATGATCTCTGTTGGGCAAATACCGGATACATCTTCAGATGTTTTGATATATCCTCATATGCTTTAAAATATGTTCTAATGCTTACAAGACAAAGGCTGTATCGTAACATCTTTCTTTGAAAGGCAAGGTGCAGAAAACTACCAATTAACTACAGTAAAATCCATAAAGGAGTCACATCAGCTGAGAAGTCCAGGAGGACTAGGACACCCTGCAGGGACTGGCTCATATAAAAGGTCACCAGAGAGGCCCTGACGCTTTGTTACTGCACAGCTAGTGAGTTGCGCATGAACGGAGAGTCGGTCCTCTTGGCAACACTTCATTCTTCGTTGTTGCCTAGAGAATAAGGTCCAGGGTCTCCAACTGACGTACAAGGCCTTCCGCAATCTGATTTCAACCTGCCTTTCTGATCTGCTCTCTGATCGCTCTTCCTTGTGTGTCCTAGGGAAGTTAAATCACACAACTGCCACTTCCACAGAGGTCTTCACTGACAACATACCCTGTGGAGGTGATATTTTTCCTGTCTTGGCAAGTTCCATTTTTTCTTAAAAAGCCCAATTCAGATACCACTATCTTTTTAAAGGCTTCCCAAGCCTCTCTTACAAAGTTTTATTTCATATGGTTACGCACCGCTCTGCTTTGCCAGATCTTCTTTTATGAATCTACTGGGCTGCAACCACTTAAAAGTGTCTGTGTTTTTCTAGGACTCTGAATTGAAAGAGTGAGCAATTCTCCTGTACATCTGCTGGGTTCTTTCTCTCCAACAGGCCCAAATGGCTTTGCTTTGGGGGGCTAGACTTCCCAGGATGCAATGGGCCAGCACCACTGTTCTTGACCCTCCAACCCCCCCAACACTGTGTCCTCAGAGCTCTTAGGCTCTTTGTAGATGGTGCCTTATAAACGCTTTTGCTAAAATTAGCAACTTCAGGCCAAAGCAATAGCATTTAATCTCTGTTGCCATGATATAAATGATTCTTACAAGCCTTAAAATTCATAAACAAACAAACTAGGTTTTCTTATATATTCTCTCCACCTCATTTATTCCACTATTTATGGTCTGCCAGCTCCCAACTCTATATAGGTCTCTACCAACCAGAAATCAGAGGTGACTGCCCCTCTACTGCTGGCCCTACATTTTTTGGACGATATCAGAGTTCTATTTTTGCCCTTGTGCCCGACATGTGCCGTCATACTCTTCCAAGCTTCACTTTATTTATTTATTTATTTAAAAGATTTTATTTATTTATTTATTTATTTGACAAAGAGAGTAAGAGAGAGAGAAAGAGAGAGAGTACAAGCAGGGGGAGTAGCAGAGGGAGAGGGAGAAGCAGGTTCTCCACTGAGCAAGGAGCCCCATGCAGGGCTCAATCCCAGGACCCTGGGATCATGACACGAGCCAAAGGCAGATGCTTAACAACTGAGCTGCCCAGTTTGAGCGCCCCAAAGCTTCACTTTAGATACACAACTAGATGCAACACCTCCCAGAAGAATACTCAGGTTTGCTTAGAAGGGGTGTGAGGCGGACAGAAGAAAAGCAGGAGCTGCAGGATTGCTTATTTCCCAAAATAAAGTGATCTGAGTAGCTCAGTGATAAGAAGAGCCCAGAAAGGAGTTGTGTGGAGTTTTCATTTATTTTATTGCTTCCATGTCCCAGGGACCCAGCTGCTGGGAAGAAGAGGATGCCCCCAAATGTCCATGCTGATGAAGGCCTGGTCATCATAGGAACTGAGCGGAATGCTATGCACATCACACTGTCCTTAGACTGATGATCTGAAAAGCAGGCCAGGTGGGTGCACAAATGACCATTGTGGAAGCAAACTCTTAAGGCCCTCATTTAACTCAGCTTTGATTGGAAAACATAATGACGAACTGGAACAATGTTGCTTCCCCTGATCAATTGCTATTGATGAGGAAACTTGAAACTCTTTTTACACAGGTAATTTGGAAAGCCAAGTCCTAGGCAAGGCACTACAGACTGTTTACAGACCATGAAAGGGAAGGGCTCGCAAATATTTTTAACTATTTCCATAAAAATTAAATTTGTATGTTTTCTATACCTCATCATCATAAAGTTGATCCCTGTCCAAGGTTATTAAAAAAGGTACAGACTTGTCTGTTACATCAAAATAAAATCATTTGATATTTTAATAGTAGTTCCAAGACTTTTGAGTGTATATGACTTATGAGATTATGTTGTTAGACTATTTGTTTATAAAACTTTTTATTTAAAATTAGCAGTTATAGGGCGCCTGGGTGGCTCAGTGGGTTAAGCCTCAGCCTTAGGCTCAGGTCATGATCCCAGGGTCCTAGGATTGAAGCCTGCATTGGGCTCTCTGCTCAGCGGGAAGCCTGCTACCCCCCTCCCCCGCCTGCTTGTGATCTCTCTCTCTGTCAAATAAATAAATAAAATTAAAAAAATAAAAATAAATAAAATTAGCAGTTATATTTGACATAGAACTTGAATTCACCCCACAAACTCTACGTCAATAAGTTATAACTAATCCAATTCTCACTTAGTTCAGTTTATGAAAAAAGACTTTGTAACTCCTGTTCAAATTAAAGTACTAGCTAATACAATATATCATATCCTCCTTATAAAATTTATTTACGATTTAAAAAAAGAGACTATAAGTGATTAACCTTAAAACATAAAGTGAAATCTTGATTTTTTCTGACAAAAGCTAAGGGCATTACCAAACATGGAATCAAAATTAAGAAATATCATAAGAAATTCAAGAAGAAGTTTATAGAAAATATAAAATTAGAAGATATTAGCATGTTCTCAAAACCTTTGACAAAACAGCTCTACAGAAAAAAGGGGGATTGTGAAAACAGATAGAATGTAAGTAATTACTGAAACTAGTTTAAGGTAGTAAATGTATGTTTCTGATTTAGGAAGAGGAATGAGGCTTACTTTTCTAATATCTATGACTTATTTTGAAAATTAGAGGTTACAGTTTGCGCCAGGGGATGGCATAACCGTAGTAAATTCTCCAAAGCAAAAATTTTATAGACGAGATTTTCTGATCATGATAATGAAAGTAGAAATTATTAACCAAATTTAAATGAAAAATCCCTTCCAACATACAAATTTAAAACAAAACTCTAAACATCTGTTGGTCAAGAAGGAAATCAAGTCCATTTCATTTGTAAGCTATTGATAAGAAGAGTAGTAAGAGAATGAAAACAAAAATCTCTGCCCACTTGAAAAGGAAAAATCGCTATTCTGAAACTAGTGGGTCAAAGAGGAAATTCAGTAATAATTAGACACATGAAAATGTAAAGAATGTAACTCAAACCATATTTCTTGATCTTGCTTTTCTAATTTCACAAAAATAAAAGAAAATGCATACGTTATAAATCCAATTCAAACATTACAATTTTTTTTCAGACAAAGTAAGAAGGGGAAAAGAATGGGAAAAGCAAAAATAACAAGTTAGAAAATAGAAAACAGAATTATTAAATTTTAAAGAAAACCAATAAAAATACATTTCTGCTAAGGATAAATGAAACATGAGACATATAGGATGAGAAGATTAAAAGTTAGAGAAGTCATTAAAATTAAAAGAAAATGCCACTCAAAATCTGATGCTAAGGCTTGATAATCTCAATGAAATAGAATTATCTGGGTAAAAAAAATATTTGTCATTTTAAAAAACATTTTAAGAAGAGGATAACTTAAATCAGTTCTTTAAAAAGAAATCTTTCAAAGGAAGGATTTAGATCCAGATGACTTTACTGGGTTCTTGCAAACGGCCAAGGAATAAACAATTTCTTTCTATAAAGTATTTTTTCTGGGAAAGAAAAAGTTGAAGAGTTTTCAAATCTAATACTCAAACCTACCAAAACACTACACAAAAACATCAGATCAATCCAATATAAAACGCAGACATTAAAAAACTATAAAACTCAATTTAGTAAGAGTGTAATCCACCACGAATAAGTAGGGTTTGCTCAAGAATATGAAGATGATTTAATAATAAGTTTATTAATACAAGAGATTCTAGCAACAGGTCAAAAGAAAAAAAAGGCATCATTATCTCAGTAGGTGATGGGAAGGCATTTAATGAAATACATTTCCCATTCTTGATTTAAAACATATTCTTGATTTTATGGAAATAAAAAAGTATTTTCTTTACATGAACCAAGACTGAACCAATATTCAAAATTATATTTACAGGTGAAAACTATTAGAAGTATTTTTATTAAGGAGTAGGACTCTGCTACCAACACAATTATTTAATATTATCCTGGAAATTCTGGACTGTATACTAAGACAGAAAATATAAATAAGCAATATGGTCATTAGAAAGGAAGAAGGAACATTACCGCAGATGATATTAATTATCTTTCTAGAACACTCAAGAATTAGGGAGTAATAGCGAAGTTCAGAAAGAGTTCTGGATAGAAAATAAATATAAACAACACTGTAACTTTTACAGTTATTACTGATAACCAGTTAAAAAATATGATGGGAAAAAGTCACTCAAAATATAAAGAAAAATATTTAAAAAAACACAAAATAAGTTTCTTAAATGTTCAGGATCTATAACGAAGAAAACGATAAATATTTACTAAAAGATGTAAAAAAAAAAGCATGAACAAATAGAGAAGAATGGCGTGTTTTTAAATGTGAGGACTAAATTGTGTTAACAAATACTTTTTTCCCAAAGTATCAGAATTCAGAAAGGGATTTTTTTTTTTTGAAAAGCCTTACAGTTTGTTATAGAGTTTACCTAGAAGGATGAACAAGCAAGAAAAGTAAGAAATTTTTGAAGAATGAAGAGTAATGAAGATATGCCAATCTTACTACTTGTTAAAACTTATGGTAAAACTATAGCTAAATGAACGAAACTATAATTTTTAGAGTACAGTGGTAGATCAAGAAGAGACTGGTATACTAATGAGACAGAAAAGATAGCCTAGGAGCTAATTAATTATATAAAAATTGATTTGCAGGTATATAACATATATAAATATAATAAGGGGTGCCTGGGTTGCTCAATTGGTTAAGTACCATCTCTTGGTTTCAACTCAGGTCATGATCTCAGGGTCATGGGATCCAGTCCCGACATGGGCTCTGAACTCAGTGGGGAATCTGCTTGAAGTTCTTTCACCCTCTCTCTCCCTCCCTCTCTGCTCCTCACCCGCCCCAAAGGTGTCTCTTCCTAAAATAAGTAAATAAAAATAAAATATTTAAATATAATACAAAAACTCACATAATATAAATTATGTATGTAATAAAGGCATACATATACATGAATATGTATGTATCCTAAGGGTGGCATTATATTCAGCTGAGAAATAAATGATCAAAAGAAATATAAAGTAATAAAATCTGCTGGGAAAACTAGTGATGACTTGGATACAGTAGTTTGATCTCTACCTCAAACTATATGCCACTATTAACATTAGATTTAAAAAAGAATGGATAAAAAATGTAAATAAGCAATTCAGAGAAGAGATGGCTAAACTTATTAAAATATGTTCATCCTCACTGGTGACTAAAGAAATGCACAGAATAGTTAAAGTAACTTGTCCAAAGTCTTAGTGAAGCCACTAAAGACTTGCTCAAGTTGTATCTCAATTGATTAGAAAGTCTTTTACATGGATGCCTGAGTAGCTCAGTCGGTTAAGTGTCTGCCTTGGGCTCAGGTCATGATCCCAGGGTCCTGGGATCCAACCCCGCACGGGGTTCCCTGCTCAGTGGGGAGTCTGCTTCTCCCTCTTCCCCTATCCTCTCTCCCACTCATGTGCTCCCTCCCACTTATGGACTTTCTCTCAAATAAATTAATTTTTTTAAAAAAGAAAGTCTTACAAAGTACCTTGACATATATATATATATATATGTGCTTAAAATCATTCTTGATGACTCACAATGTGATAGGACTCATGTGACCATTTAGTAATGCATGTGTTTATCTGCCAATGAAGAAGTTTCTGCCCAGGCTTCTACTACCTATGAAAGTGTCCTTCAATACTCAATTAAAAAAAAATTAGAACGGAATTATATTTTTTTAAAAAGATTTTATTTATTTATTTGACACAGAAAGAGAGATTACAAGTAGGCAGAGAGGCAGGCAGAGAGACAGGGAGAGGAGGAAGCAGGCTCCCTGCTGAGCAGAGAGCCCGATGCGGGCCTCGATCCCAGGACGCCGAGATCATGACCTGAGCCGAAAGCAGAGGCTTTTACCCACTGAGCCACCCAGGCGCCCATGGGAATTATATTTTTAATACAAGATAAAGCCGAGAAAATAGAGAAAACTGAGCATAATAACGAAAAATGTGGATAACTGGAAGGGGAACTTAGAAGAATGAGGTCAAGTCAAAACAGCGTTATACAACCAATAGAAATGTCAGTGCTCGATTTTGGAGTTCAGCCATCCCTTCACCACTGACCTGTGACTCTGGGAGGGTGGAGAAATGGAAAGAAAATGTGAATAGGAAAATTAAACTTCACATACTCACAGTTTGTGTAGATGGGTTTTCGAAATGGCTTTCCCTTAGAAAAGATAAACGCCACTGTGATGCAGTTGATGGTGGCAATGGGCCACAGTGTGGTGCTCTCAAAACTTAAAATTGAACCAGGAATCAGAGTTGCATTTCCAGTCCCATTTCTCTCCAAACTCACATTCGTTGAGAAATTACTTTGGTTGTCCAGAAAGCACTTACTACAAAAGAATTGCGAGCAACTATGGGATTTTTTATTCTATTTTTATCCAGGTGGTAGGAAAAAAAAAAAAGTTTATCACTACCATGGGATCTCAGCTTTCAAATTGTTCCAGCCAGTAACTACCAAGACATATTTTTGTTCACTTTTTGCAATGACAAAGCAGAAATAAAATTTAAAATGAGTCAAAATTATTTTTGTCTAGCATCCCATTTAGAACAAGTAATCTGTCTTGAAAGGACTTGGATGATAAATTTTTATGGCATTCCTCTCAGTTCAGAATAAATGAACCATGGCTATCTGTATGTGTGTGTGTGTGCGCACATATATGGTTGGGTGTGTTGTCACCTGTGTGCCTGTGTGTGTGTGTGTGTGTGTGTGTGTGTGTGTGTATCTTGTTTTCTCTTCTGTGGACTAATGTAAGCCTACTAACTTGGGCCCTGAGTTTGAATCTGCCCACTCTAATCCACTCTCTTACTGAGGATCCAAATATGACCCTCTCCTGCTTCTGAGTGTCTGTGGGTCTATTTTGCTAATAAATTAAGTTCCAACTTCTCAGGCAAGTTCAGAAGGTCTGTGTACTCTGGGCTCTATCTGCCTTCCGTCCCTGATCTTTTGCCAGTCTTCCTATGCATCTTATAGTCTAAACATGGGAATATTTTCCTTTCCCCAAATATCACAGTTTGCACACATCTCAGTCAGGCACTCTATTCCCTCTCCATCCCTTTATCTGAAAGTCTTTGTCGTTAGTTCACTGGCAAGCATAACTACTGTCCTCCGTTCTTGCCTCTAGTGCTGCATTTAGCTCACTGTTTTGCAACTATTCATTTGCATATTTTTATTTTCCACCTCAGGGATTAGAGTTCCTTGAATATGAACTTTCTCTTTTGGTTTTATTTTGTTATTGTTTTACTCAAATTTATAAATCCTTAGCACCTAACACAGAAATGCCACAGAATATTTGCTCAGGAAAGTATTTAAGAGATGGGCTTTCCCAGTCCAAATTGATCTATTAGCAATCTTCATTTTTTTAAATAATCAAACTAACAAATTAGTTTCTATGTGCTTTCTTGTTCAGCGTGAAACTTTTTACTCTTATAAGTGGCTATAGATGAAATTAGTTCCCAACAAATAGACTTAAGTCTTTTAATCCTTGGTTCCCTAGGGTCCTGAAATGTGCTTTGCAAATGGCAGATATTCAGTTACTATTTGCTGAATACATTAATGAAACAAATCATCAGTAGTCACACTGTTTTTGCACAAAGGGGACAGATAGACCAAAGGCATGAATTACAGAGTTTAACATAAAAGTGTATCTAATCTGTTATACTTACATTACAGATCAAAAAGTTAAGGCATAGCATGGCATAGCTCTTAGTTAGTGATAGAGGCAGGACTACCCATCCATCACCTTTTGGGCTATACCTCCTTGTCCCCCAGATTCACTCAGAATTTTTTCTCTGAGTACACTCACACTAATTAGGAGAAAAATCTTGTTTTGAGAAAAATCTGGTTATGAATTCTCACTCCAAGTAATACTTGAATTGCTGAATTTAGGATCTCAATGACAATCTTGGACATCATTTGATAGTTTTTAATCTTTCACTGATTCCTGGGACTCTGGCTCCTTCAAGATCACAGTAGAGTGTGTAAGGGAGTTTGTACAAGCCTTACTTGAAAAAGAGCTGCTCCTTTTCTGTCTTTCCTTTTGGAGGCCAGGCAGGCTTTGTCAGAAAAAATAAAGTTTGAATATCTATGGTATAGTTCACCACATTTTACTCTTAATTTATAGTTAAACACTTGCCCTGAGTCTAGTGTTCAATTCAACCAGAAAAATGGTACCATCAACTAACATTTTATTCCTTTGAAAAACGCAAATTAATTTAAGCAAATCTGTCTTATAAAACAGGGGTCAGCTGACTACAGCCCATAGATCAAATCCAACTCAACACTTCTTTTTGTAAATACAGTTTTTTAAATTAACATATCATGTATTATTTGTTTCAGGGGCACAGGTCTGTGATTCATCAGTCTTACACAATTCATAGCATTCACCATAGCACATACCCTCCCCATCCTTCTGTAAATAAAGTTTTATTGGAACATGGTCACACCTACTTTTTTACATATTATCTATGGCTGCTTTTTCACTACAGCAGTAGCGTTGAGTAATTGTAGCAGAGATTGTCAGGTCTAGAGAGCCTAAACTATTTACTATCTGGCCCCCCACAAGAAATGTTTGCTGACCTCTGGTCTGTATGATCTCCAAACCACCAGGGAATGAATACGTTCATTCAGCCAACCAATGGTTGGATCTATACATCAACAATAAATGTGAATGAATACATTCATTCAGCCAACCAATGGTTGGATCTATCCATCAACAATAAATGTGAAGATCTTTTCCCACCCACTGCACGTGGCTCACCCTGGGACTCCATCCATTAACTGTGCTCTGTGTTCTAGCCTGTCATTGGTATTTTGCAGTGTAGACACACCACTTCTGTTAATTAAAAATTTAGGGTATATGTGTAAACCAAGTTGTACAACGACATTGGGTACTCACTGTATCACCTTCAGAAAGAAAAACTAAACAACTGAACTTTACCTGTATCTGTAGACCTCACAATACCAGGGCTGCCGCTTCACATAGAGAAATGCACAGATTTGTACAATGCAGGTGAAACAGGTGTTCAAAAAGACTGAGAGCAGCAAAGGTGGAGAGAGGAGCTGTCCTGCTGGTCGGTAAGGAGCCAGCTTTGGGTAAGCATGAGTTGAACTCACTGAAAAACAAATGCATTTTCCCCTATTACAATTTCATTATTGACAGTAAAAGATTGAGATGTATATGATCTTGAGACTTGCATTAGGGTTCAGATTCAGCAAACGTGAATGAAACTTTATATCTAGATAAACACATTGCCTGGTGCATATCCAATGCTACCAGCCCTTGCCTCTTCCATGCTTTTCTTTCACTTTCAGAAATGAAAACTAATAGGTTTAAACGTTCTGTTAATTATACATTTACCATGTTTCATGGTGAAAATATTTTCTTCACAACCAGACTGACCAGGAATGGTATGTAAAATAGAGTGGTGGCCTTTCACATGGATAAGCAGTAGTACGATCTCTCAGTAGTGGTGGGAAGGTGGAGAGTTAAGAAGAGAAGAGTAAAGGTTGCCTGGGTGGGTCAGTCAGCTAAGTATCTGCCTTTGGCTTAGATCGTGACCCAGGGTCCTGGGATCGAGTCCTGTATCGGGCTCTTTGCTCAGTGGGGAACCTGCTTCTCCCCCTGCTTGTGCTCTCTCTCTCTCTGACAAGTAAATAAATAAAATCTTAAAAAAAAAAGAAGAGGAGAGTAAGAGGTGTCAGGCTAGACTAATCTTCATATGCTAGGGATTTTTTTTTTTAAGCACTCATTTTATTCATTCACCCAACATTCTCTGAGTACTGCAGTGTACCAGGAGAGATGCTCGAGGTGTGTTCTGTTCCATCCTGGTTAAGTGGTAAATAGAGAACTGCTAGAGCACATTACACCTGGTCAGAGAATGTAGCTCATAAAATAATCTTGCTTCCAGATGAGAGTGTTAAAATCTATCATAGTTTTGATCCTAAGGTTTTTTTTTAATTTAAATGATTGGCAATGGGCAGAGATTAAACAGAAAAATTATAAGAAAAGATGACTGCATTCTTCTTAGAAGCCATATATTCTAACAAGCTGATAAAAATGGAATGTATTTTACTTCTTAAGGCAGTACAGGAAAAAAGCTTGGAAAGGTCAGGAATTAGATACAATACATTCAAAGGTTTACATTATAGTCAGGTTTAAGTTCTTGTCTTCATACCTATTGCCTTTTCCTTTTTTATAGCTGATCACTGGTTTTTTTGATGTAAGGAAGAAAGTAAGGTACATATGCTTAGGTTTGTGTTCATGCATATAGGGGCAAGGCAGTAGGAACAGGTGTCCAGTTTGGTTGATAACACTCTAAAGCAGGTCTTCAGTTTCCTTAGTGGATTCTCAGGTAATCATGTGAACTCTCTGGTACTTCATTTTCTCATGTAGAAAGTGAATGTGTAGGAATGTCTAAATGGTCTCCAAAGTCTCTTCCAACTCATTCACCCTAAAGCTCTATAACTATCTAAGGCTTTACCTTCACCAATTTAATCAGTGTTTCCCCAGGAGGATGCTAGGGTACAGGCCAAGAGGTGTGCAGAGATGAGGAAGACATCTCATCTGCCCTGAAGAGCTTGAAGTCTGATGGAAAAACACAGATGGGTTGTGTAATAAAGAATTTGGCCGACCTTTATTCCCATTTCCTGGGATGTATCCTCTAAATTGTTGGGATTTCTTGAGTTCACAAAAGTGTCTTTTTATTCATGATAGCCCTGATGGCTTATGCAAACAAGATCACAGATGGTGGACCCAAAGAAAGTTGGTGATAAAGTGATGACTCAGGATGGAACCAGCCATGCCACAAAAAAAGCTACAGAATGAGATCAACTTCATGGCCAGTGATTCAACCAATCATGTCTACGTAAGGAAAACCCAATAAAAACTCTAGACAAGACCCCAAAGTTCAGGTGAATACTGTTTGGTAATACTCTGCATTTTGTTGCCGTGGATGGGCTAGGAAAGTAAGGCAAACTGACTCCCCAGGGAGAGGGCAATGGAAGTGTTGAGACCCTCCCACCATGGGACCCTTTCACCAGACCTCACCCTGTGTGTCTCTCCCTTTTGCTGGTTCTGATTTGTATCCCTTTGCTATAATGAACCTGTAATCCTATGTATAGCACTTTCCTGAATTCTGGGAGTTATTGATATGAATTACTGAAACTGAGCAAAAATAAGAACCCCTAAATTTGCAGCCAGCTGGTCAAAAGTTCGAATGGGACCCCCAAACTTATGGCTGAGGTCTGAAGTAAGGACAGTCTTAAGGAGGTTGTACCTTTAACTTCTGAAGTTTAGCCTGACTCTGGGTAGTTGGTGTGAGAAGTCTTTGCATGGCATGAAAGGCAGAGGCACACAGTGTGGCCTCTTGTCAATGCAAAGAGACTGTGCTCTGGCCACAGAAAGCAGAGGCTGCCATGCTTGGAGTTTTTCCACCTTCCTATACTCAAGGAAGAAGATGGCTACAGAGCTCATGAAGAGGTTGTAGGTGATGGAGAGGGATGGAATTGTATCTCTCTGCATTTGGCTCCACCTCTCCAGTGTTGTCTTTCTCAGATGCTCACTGAGTTTCTGACTTTTCTTTTACCCAGAGACTATACTGGGTTGAATTATTGGCCTCAATGTGGTGGAGTGCACTTTACCACCCTTTAATTTTGGTTTCACTGTATGATTTTCTCAGGCCACAGCAATGTTAGCAGAGGTTTCAGGTGTGCTTGTGTGGCCAGCCTTGCTCTCTGTGATCACAATGAGAGCATGCCCAAATGTGTCATTCCAGCCTGGCTCCAGAATGAAAAATGTGGAGCAGAGCTGAATGAAACCCATAGCCTGGACTAAGACCAACTGATCTACAGCCTAAAGCTGATCAGATTCAGCCGACCTAGATCAGCCGAATGACAGTCTATCTACAGAGCAAGGGTCAGTATTGTAAGCCACAGAATCTGGCGGAGAGGCTTGTTATACAGTACTACTGTGGCAATAGCTGATTGAATCAGAGTGCTTACATAATGAATATTTTAACTTTTTCCATATTAAAAATCCTAAAGCTTTCTGATAGAGAATCTGAATACCTGACCACAAAAAAATGACTAGCATTTTAGGGCCCCTATTATGTTCCAGAGGCTCTGTGAAGTGTCTTAAAAACATTATTTCTTTAAAAAGCAATGCAAGGAGCACCTGGGTGACTCAGTCTGTTAAGCATCCAACTCTTGATTTCTGTTCAGATCATGATCTCAAAGCTGAGAGATTGAGCCCTGCCTCAGGCTTCATGATGGGCATAGAACCTGTTTGGGATTCTCTTTCTCTCTCTTCCCACCTCTCTCTGACCCTATCCCCTGCTCATTCTCTCTCTCTCAAAAAAAAAAAATATATATATATATTTAAAAAGAAATGCAAAATAGTTATTTCATTTTTATTTTACAAGTGAAGAAACTGGGGTTCAGAGAAGTAGGGTCCTTTATTTAAAGACCCACAGTTTGTGAGCAACAGGGTAGTAATATAAACTTACGTCTGTCTAATTGTAAAGCCCCCTGTTCTCTGCTCAACAGCACATTGCAGTAGAGGATTTCATGAATTAAAAAGGATAAAATAAGGAGCCCTAAAATGCAAGCTTGTTATTTTTCAGCAGCCAGAACTTTTCTGAATCATCCAGGTTTCCTTGAAATGGTGATGATATATGCTATCATACTGCATGCAGAAGAATGTAAGCCTGTGAAGTGCTATATTTCATTCAGAATTAATCATTCCCTCCTCTGAATTTCCACAGCCCATTATTCATTTTGCTGCTATGTAGTGAGGATGTCTCACATTAAATCCAGTCATTTACACATGCACTCCGCAGACTGTGAGCTCCCTGAGGGAAGAAACCCTGTCTTATCCCACTATCTGTCCCTCACTGAACCTGGTACAGGGCCTGCTATGTAGGAAGACTTTGCAGTTGCAAATTTTTATTTTTAAAGTATACTTTTTAGTTGTTCAGCATCATTTGGGTATAAGGTAGGCATGCTTTTCCTAAATAGTTGGCTTGTTTTATATAAAGGACATTTCAAGTCATGTACATCACATTTCTAGAGGCTCTCAAATCCATCTAATCTACATGTAAAATTTTGAATGTGCCACATGAGATTTTTAAGGTGAAAAGATCTATGTCTTCCATGAGATTCTCCAAAGGGACCAAGACCCCAAAAATGTGAGAAGTCCTTGAAGCACTGATGTAATTTATGTAAGAGAGGCATTTATATAATGGATGGGTTCCCTCCCACAGTCTTCTTCTCTGGACACTGTCTCCTTCCATATGCTGAAGTGGTTGGCCTAAATAAAGCTAAATTACATGGCCTCATCTTTATTTACAGACATGACTAGCTTAGAAGTGGACATTTTACTCAAGTTAGGTCAATGAATTTTCTCTCCAAAATATTTACGAACGAGACACTGAGAGGCTGAGCTTATTAGCCGTGCAAAGACAAACAGAAAGTTTATTGAGGTTCAATAGTAGAATCACCATTTAGGATGATTGGAAAGGTGAATGAGTAGGAGTCACACAAAAACAGTAAGAATAGAAAGAAGAAGAAAGAGATAAGATGGCCTCTTGGAAATAAAAAAGTGGCCTCTGTTTTCCACTCTTTAGTGCTCTAGCCCCGCTCTGGCCACAGGTGCTTCTGAGTTTCTATTCTCAGATTTTTTTCTTTTGAGAATTATATTCTTAAACATCCCCCTACTTCTTTTTTCTTGATCTAATTTGAGTGGGTTTTGTTAAAAAGAGTAGAGATGCAACTAGAACAATTTCCTTTTAAAATGGCTTCTGTACCTTTTAGGGTCAAACTGGGCTTCAAGACATACATTTTCTTAATTGGGTTCCCTGACTTCATTTTACTTTTCTCTTCGATTTCCCTTTAACATATTATATCTTGTCTTATTAGCTGCCTTTGTGTTGCCTTAAAATCTTGTGGGAACAAGACAGGTATATACAGATAAGCAAGTATATAAATTAATTAAATACATGATGGTGTTGTCTTTGTCTCATACTAATTCAGGCTTGAGGTCAAAAGCCTAATATGGGAACCTGGAAAGGCAGGCCCCTTGGTGAGAGTGATTTTACATTGATTGTCCAATTGCCAATGACTACTAACATCCTCAGATGAATGTCCACAGTTCTCAGCCTGGAAGTCAAATTCTGTGATCTGACCTGACTCACCTTTTCAAATTTTATCTCTTGCTCTTTCTTTTCACATACCCTACAGTGTGGTCAAATGGAAAAACTCATGCCCCAGCTCTCTCTTGCTCGGGCTGCTTCATGCTACTTGAAGTACCCTTCTTTTAGGAAAAGATTTTTGAAATCCGTCCATCTTTTCATTTTGATGCAAATATTACTTCTTCCACAAAGCAATCCTTAGTATTTCTCTCTTTTCTCCATTGCTATCTCTTTTTTAACCCCAGATTTTCAGAAACAATCTCTCCTTTCTCTGAACTCCCGAAGTACCTGTTGTTTTCTCTCTCACTCTCACCAAGGTGATTGCCTTTCCAGGTTCCCAGATTATGGCTTTTGACCTCAAGCCTGAATTAGTATGAGACAAAAACAACACCATTGTGTATTTAACTAATTTATGTACTTGCTTATTTATATATACCCTGTCGTGTTCCCACAAGATTTTATAATCTCTCCTTTCTCTGAACTCCCAAAGTACGTATTGCTTTCTGGCACTTACTACTTTTGACTTGCATTTCCTTCATGCATGTATGTGAATCCCCCACTAAACTGTAAACTTCAGTGATCAGCCTTTTTATGCTCCAGGCACTATGTGCCTAACATATAGTAGGAGATGAACACATCTAAGAGGATATTAAATTGGCTTTTCCTTTGTCTGGGCCTTTCTTTGCTGAGCCTTATATTTGATGACCATGAATGGTAAATGCTAACTGAACGAAAAGAGGGAAGACTGCCATATCTCCATTGTACCCACTCAGAGGGTTCCATACTGGTCCTTCAACTGTAACTATGTTCCTAACCCCAAGCAATTACCTATGTGCAGAATATATAAAACTATAGAAATTATTAAGCGAGTCTTTAAAAGGAATTGTTAAGAGCAGTGAGAATTGTGATTTTCTTCCTAGCATCATTCCAATCCAAAATGGGGGGAGGTATAAGAACCACTCCAGGAGAGACCTGAAGTATTTTGGGAGGTGGAGTTTAGCTTGCTCATTCCAGTTGCAGTATCAGAGGGAAAGACAGAAGGCAGCAGTGACAGCAGGCTACACCCACTATCTGGTAAGTCAGGTAGAAACTATGGAAATTAGCCAGGCTAGAGTTGTCTCAGAAGGACTCTGCCCAGTGGGCAGTCTGCTGGGGATAGAGGGTTGAGCAGTAGAAAAATGTTTCATGATGCATAGCACTAGAACACAGCTACTCAGAGGAATTCAGAGGAGTCAGAGGGTGAGAGCACTACCCATGTCAGGGAGAAGTCTAGTCCAGAGTAATTCACAGGAATTTCTGAAGAGCCCAAGAACTCACCAGTGAGTCCCATGACAACTTAAATCAATGATATTGCTTTTGCAATATTGAATATTTTTAAGCCATTTGTATAATTTAGTTGTGAACATGAATTTTAGATGTCTGCCACGTTACAGGGCACTTGACAGGACAAATTACAATACCCCCACATAGGTAAAAATTCATTTGTCCTTGTTGTTCCCAGATGACCTGAAGCAAGAGTGGAGAGTAGGCAACACAAGGAAAGTAGACACCACGGCCTTCTCTCCCACTGCTTGCTCCAAGGTCAGGCTCGATCTAGAGGAAGAAAAAGTCTGAACTGGATGAAAACATAAAATGTTAGTTTACAATACCTAGACTTTAAATGTCTGAAGATGAGATCATTTTAATACCTGATACTTACCAGGAAATGATTTGCCTGTGGGATGACTGGGCTTGCAGTGATGGAAAAACAATAGTGTTTGAAGGCAGAGGATAAAAAAACAAACACTGAGGCACGTGGGTGGCTCAGTCAGTTAAGCATCCGACTCTTGATTTCATCTCAGTGTTGTGAGACTGAGCCTCTCATCAGGCTCCATTCAGCTCGGAGTCTGCTTGAGATTCTCTCTCTTCTTCCTCTGCCCCTCCCCTCCATCTCTTTCTGTCTTTTGATACCTCCCCCCAAATAAATAAATAAGTAAATAAGTAAGTAAGTAAGTAAGTAAATAAATAAAATCTTAAAAAAAAATACTCCAAACACACTATCCATATTTTTGGATTTCTAATCAAACAATCTACTTGTACACAGTCTAATTTTATTCAAGGGCTCACTGAGTTAGCCAGTCTTTTTGAAAGGAGAAAAAGAGAACAGGCGCAAGGTGATAGCATTCATCTTGTGACGAGTGCTTACCATGTGTGACACACTGCTGTGTACTTCACATACATTGTTTTATCTGATCCTCTCAACCCTATGAAGACATTTCATACCAGGAAATCATTACATAGTTTTGCCAATAGTTTGCAGAGATAGGGAATAGTCGAAAATGCCCATGGCCTTCACCTTCATGCTACTGCCTTCTAGCTTAGCTCCTGCAACTACTTGGTGTTTTTCTCTTTCTTTTTTTTAGCATCATCGACCATGTTCATAAGTAAATCATACAAATTGCTTAAAAATATCCAACACTGCAAAAGCAGTATCATTGATTCAAAATATTCCAGCCATGTGACTATTAATAATGCACAGAAAAAGATGTTAATGGACTAGAAATATACATTTCAGCCTGAAGAATCAAAATTGATGTTACTTACATCTCTGATGCTGGTTACTTCTGTCATTGGGTTGATATAATAAACGACTTCAATATCAGTTTCATGTTTTAAGATGTTACATGAAATTCTCAAGGTTATTAATATCCTGCATTGCCTGGTGTTTTATCTGTTAGTTTTCATAACACTTCCATTGTTGAACAAGGAAAAAAGAGATGACTATGTCATTCTTTTTCTTTACTCTCTGTTGAGGCAGTCACCTTTCTCGCTTATTAAGAGTTAGTATGAAGCCCTGAGTTCTTTGATAGGAAATACTTTATCAGTGTCATCTCAAAGGAAGGAAATGAGCAATAGCTGCTGTGAGCCACACCTTGCTTTTGATAGAATTCCTAGAATTAAATGCTAGCATTTGTTTTCACATGTCAAAGACCTAGCAAAAATCTGGTTTCATGTCAATGTGAAGTATAGCTGAATAATAGAAAGTGACCTTTGGGTTTTAAATATTTCCCTTTCTAGATTTCTTGTACATTTTTCTATGTACAAGACACACACCTATGAAGAACTCAGAGCACATCGATCATTTTATGAGGCTAAGACCTATTTGCTATCAGGATATTTTAGTGCCAAATCTGAGGACTTCAAGATTCAACTTACTCCAACACCTCTTTCAAAAAACTCACAGGTGATGTGGTTTTAGTAATAAAGGTGTATTTTTCTCAGAAGCTTTGGTTTGTGTGAGCATCTCTAGAATGTCATGGGTAAATACGAATAATTCTGTTTACTTTACTAAAACACTTACTTGTTAAACAGACCATCAGGGTAATGGCTACATCTTGCATGAGATACTGGTAATTCCCAAAGAGCTGTAGTTGCTGAAAAGGAAATAAAAGTAAATATAAAGGGGTGCCTGTGTGGCTCAGTCAGTTGAGCATCCAACTCTTGGTTTCGGCTCAGGTCACTATCTCAGGGTCATGGGATCAAGCCCCACCTCTGGCTCTGCATTCAGTGCAGAATCTGCTTGAAATTCTCTCTTCCTCTGCCTCTGCCCCTCCCTCCCCATGCTCTCTTCCTCTCTCTCCCTAAAAATAAATAAATAAATCTTGAACAAAAAGTAAATAGAAGAGTTTCTTCTGCCATTGTAGCGTGGTTATCATTGCCAAAACTCTTTCTGAAAGTAGTCAGGAAGCAACAGTTATTTTTCTTTCCTCTTTAAAAAGGAAGTAATTTACCTATAATCTTTGGCATATCATTGGAGAGAATGATACCAGATCACAATTTTCACAGTGTTTAACTTAATTCCATATTAGCAATGAGAGTCAGTCAATTGGGAAACTCCCTCTTTATTGGCCACAGTAATCTGGCAGCTGTGTTCTCAGCCTGGACAGTTGAATTCTTGACATGATACCCACTGGGAAGGTCAAACAAAATTTTGAAATTCAAGCCACGAATCACTCAACAGGTATAGTCTCCATCTTTATCCACAGATTGAGTTCACAATATTGTTCTCTTGGGGTCCATTCACTTTCACAAACTGAACAAGTACCCCTACCCCAAGTAAGCCCATTGCAGACTTCAGTCTGGTACGCTTGACTTCCTAGGTTTGTATAGACACAGAACCCATCTGAAGTTCACATTTATGGAGTCATATATAAAAGTCAACTCGTTACTTCCAGAAAATTGGTTTGCAATACCTATTGCAGCTAGCTCTGTTTCTCTGCTTCATGGCTTCTGACTGAACACTAAATTATGATTTGAACGATTATAGACTACATTTATGTAAATAAGAAATATTTCTGGATTTTTAGAATGTGAATCCAAAGCCCTGAAGTTTCTGATTAAAGGTCTTTGGTCGCGGGGGGGCAGGGGGTGCAGGGCGTGGGGGGGCGTCTGGGTGGCTCAGTTGGTTAAGCTTCTGCCTTTGGCTCAGGTCATGATTTCGGAGTCCCAGGCTTTTCCCTTTGCCCTCCACTCCACTTGTACTCTCTCTCTCTTTCAAATAAATAAGTAAAATCATAAAAAAAAATAAATAAAGGTGTTTGGGGGACACTCTTAGGTCTAGACTATCAGAGTGAATGGCTACAGAGTGGCCTATCTCTATGTGGACATAACTCTATATGTGAAGACTTGGAACTGAGAAGTCTTTCATATTTTTGAGAAGACATAAATTGTTCCTCATCCTCCATAAATGGTTCCCCAAGGTTCTCACCCTCCAACTCTCTCTCTGTCTTCTTTACATTTCTTCCTCATATCCTTTCCTTTCTTTTCCCCTCAGAATGGCACAAGTATACATATGCAGGTGAGATGGAAGAGGGAGAAATTTTCCAAGGCAGCTTTAGTTTTTGTTCTAGAAGCAGCTTTCTTAGAACTATGGAGAACTTTGGAAATCTGCCAGCCTGACCTCCCAGAGGCACATAAGGCCTTGGCCAAGGGCAAGATCTAAAGTGTTCTTAGTGATAGAGATAGAACTTATATCTAGGTTTCCGGACCTAGTTTCTGTTTCTATCTGCCTGGTTGCCACTTAGCTCTCTGTGTATGATTCGTGCACACAACAGCCCACCAGATGCTAGAGGCCGGTGGTACTCTCATTTATCTCTCAAATGTCTCAGAAAAACAGTATAATAATTGCCTCCTTGAAGTGTTCCCCTGAGCCTGTTGGATCATCTCACTGTAGAGCAAGTTAAGACTGAATTAATGAAGATTACTTTCAACTTACACATATTTCTTCCATACAGTTAGTTAATTTTTAAAATGATTATTTTTATCATTTAATTTCAAAAGTCCTTTTTAAAAAAATTTTAAATAAGGGACACGTGGGTGGCTCAGTAAGTTAAGTGTCTGCCTTCTGCTCAGGTCATTGTCCCAGTGTCCTGGGATGGAGCCCCACATTGGGCTTCCTGCTCAGCGGGGAATCTACTTCTCCCTCTTCCTCTGCTGCACTCTCTCTGTCATATAAATAAATAAGTAAGTAAGTAAGTAAGTAAGTAAATAAATAAATAAATAAATAAAGTTTTTAAAAACATGAAATGCTAATCCTTTGCTAATGACATGTCTAAATGTATAAGTTCTGAGCAGGTTTAGCAGTAAATTTCTGATCTGGAAGTTTTTCTAGTTTTTGAGTACTTCAAGGTCAAATTCAAAAATCTCTCTTTCTTTTTATCTCCTCTTAGTCTTTTGTCAAAAATATTCCATAGTTGGAGACAGATGCATTTCCTGCTGAGTTATATTTAGGCTGTTCTGAAGGTCTCTTCATATTCCAAGTAAAGAAATTGATGCTTGAAGAGGTCAAGTGTCTCCAATTATCTAGAAAAAACAACACTCCTAGAAAACTGATCCCTAGCTACTTATTTCTAGCTCCATGTGTCATGTGCAGTTATGCCAAGTTCCCAAGTTTGCAGACATCTATTTTGAGAAATGTCATTTATTTATAAAACATTAAATCCTGTATAGGAGCCACACCCAAAGAATAAACCAAGGATATAACTGCAATTAAAACTGGGAAGAAATTATTTAGGTTCATACCCAATAGAGCAATGATGTGCCAATAAACTGGATTATGCCATACATGGTCAAGTATTTAAATACCCCAAAGGATGAAACCAGAGCAGCTCGGCCTTCTCTGTTTGAGAAAAAATAAAAATAACTGGTTATGCATGATATTTCCCAGTCTCTTTTATATTTCAAACAGAGTTCAAGTTTAATAGCTGGTTGATATACATTCACTTAATCAATGATTCATCCTCTCAATTATTTATTGAAGCACTCATTTGCTCATTCATTCTCTTCTTTAATCATGACCTCACTCAGTGACTCACACATGCACTTTTATTTAGGGCTGATGTGGTACCAGCATTCTGCTTAGAGTCGTGGAGGATATAAATGAATCAGGCACAGTCTTTATTTTCAGTGAATTAAAAAGATTAACACAGATATTACAAACACAAGACATCATGATAAGGTGCAAAATGTCAAGCTTTGACTCAACTGTGACTCGTTACATCCTAACAACACTTGCTTCTGAGAACTGAACTGTGTACGTTTTAGAGTCCCACAGAGACTTCAAGCTAAAGGACAGGTGTTCTCGCATGTTAGGAAGCGTGACTATGACTCCAATATGTGAGATGAATGGAGTTTTCTTAGTTTCAATGCTCCAGGAAGATCCCATGGTAATAATCTGAGCTGGTGTGGAGTTCAAAAGACATAAAGACAACAGTAAAAACTGCAGGTTGGGAAGTAAGTATTCCCCCTTTAAAAAATGCTGTTTGAGCTCCTATTCCCTTAACTGAGGCTTGGTTCAGTGGTGGGTGATGACAGGCAAAGAAGACAGTTGGAGCAGGAGCTCACGGTGGAGGAGTGGGGAAACCTGGCAAACAACCCCTCCTGTAGCTTGCTCTTGTCAAGGCAGAAGCGAATTAACATGGGAGGCAGCGCATGTCCTTCCTGGTGGCACGGACATCTGCACTGCTCAAACACTTTGTCAACAGAAGGGGTACCTGAGAAGGAAAAGCTCAAAAGCCAAACTAGTAACTGCTTTGCCTTAGGCATAATGAGAAGGTTTGGGAGAGACGGGCCAGGATACATTGGCCAGATGTTTTCCACCAGTTTTAAGAGACTGCCATTTGTTCTCAATGCAGAGAGTAGAGCAGCCCACAAGCTGAGGAGGGGCCAACATGTGAAGCCTGGACCCATTTCTCACATAAACGTTGTGATTTCATCCTTTCTATCCTTTTGTGTGTACCTTTCCAGAAAAATGAAAGCACCCAGATTCAAAGGCAAGTGCAAAAAGCCATTCTGAGCAAAGTATAAAGGAGGTTTGCACAGGCCTCCAAAATTACCATTTTCCTAATGATGATGAATTTTAAGAAGCTAAATCATTTATTTACGCATTCCACAACCATCCATTGAAAGCTCTGATGTCTCCAGGTTAGTACTGGGCATGATAATACAAGAATGAATAAAGTACAGTCCTTGTCCTGAAGGGCTTCAACTAGAGCAACAAGTCAATCATTTCAAAAGATACAAATGAGAACCTGTGGATCTATGCATCTAAAACTGTACCTCAATGTCCCTGGGGGGATGTTTTCTAAAAAATAAGCATGCATCAAGGATAGCAAGGGTAAAATGAGCCTAACAGAGCTGAACCATATCTAATTTTTATGAATCTATGAAATATAAAAGCAAAGAGGTTCTACCCTGAAGTCTTATTAAACCATCTGCCACTAGAGAAATTTTACATCATGACTTGGATCTTAAAATACTACATTGCATTCACAAATGCATTAGATCACACGTGTGAGACAGAGCATCTGAAGTTCAAATGCCACTGCCTTTTGGATAGATTAAGTAGGCACTTTGTGCAATCGTCCAAGAGTTTAAACTTCCTCCACACCTGGTGCTCCAGCTTATCCTCCATAACTCCTACCTGAGAATCTTCTTAGCCCAACTGGGCCATTGGGCTCCTACACTCCCCAGTTAAAGCTCCATTGCTAAACCTGGCTCTCCACTTCCTTGACCTGGAATATTCTCCCACCTCCTTCCTATTTACACACGTTCTGTCCATCCCTCAAGTTCCAATTCTCCTGCTGAAATCTTCGTTCCTGGCCTAAGTCATCAACCTGAACTACTGGAAAAATTACCATATTGTTTGGGCATTAATTTATTAAAACTAATTTGTTGAGCACTTCTCACTTATCCGTCAGAAGATTCCCTGTTTTGTGATTATATTTCTATCTATCTGCACCTTTACTTGATGTGAGTCTTCCAGGGCAAGATTGGTCTCATCCTTCATCCACCACATTTCCAAGCACAATATTTTAAAAAGCTCTATGAGTTGTGTTGAAGATGGAAAGCATGATCTAGGGAGACGGTCCTGGGCACTGTCATTTTGTAGTCACTATGATATGAAACGAAGTTAAGACAGTAAAGAGAGTAAGGAAAAGGGCTTGGAGAGAGTCTCCGAAAGACAGATCAGGAAAACACAATGCTTGCTTGCCTATGGGCGAAGTAGGGAAAGAGTTCAAAATGTTCCAAGGTTTTCAGGGTTCTAAGGACCAGGCAACACAGGAGTTAGGAAGAGGAGCTGCTCTGGAGGCAGAGGAGGTGCTGATGTCTCAGAGTGTAGAAGGACACAGGTACATGCGCCCCAGGATCAGGGAGATGTATCAAGCTGTCTTGCTGCTCTGCAACCAGACATGGGCATGGAAAAAATTCCACTGGAACCTTTAGATGAATGATTCCTAATAGTAGTTGCCCATTCAGATGCACAGATGCACCAAGGGACATGCTAGAGAACTTCATGATCATCCTTTAGAATAAATCTCAAGTTTTGGTGCTGTCTTTCAGACCACTGGCTGTGAAGATAGACTGAAGTTACCCGACCGTGTTACAGGTGAGTAAGATTTGTGAACAAAACATAAAACCTAGTGTTTTATTCTTAACTACATTTCAAATATGAGTAGAGACAAAATCAGCAAAGAGAGCCGAGTGGAGGTGAGGGAGCTACTGAGAAATTCAAGATTTTATTCCTTCTCCTTCCCTCAAATGCAGTCTTCCATGCAATCATTTAGGATATTTGCTGATTTATATCTTGGAGACGTAACACTATGGGGGAAGTTATGTGTTGCAGTGTTCGCTTTGTGCTTTCTCACTCACTACAATCCTAGGGAGGAAGGTTCCAGTATGTACTCAACATACAAAATAACGGAGAGGACAAGTAAGAAATACAATTGTTTTTTAAATATCAACTCTGACTTTCAACTATCCACATGACATAGGCTTTCATCCTGTAAGCCTCTCACTTTTTGGGTGGCTTTTACCAGCATTCCCAAGCAGCGCTAATGGTCCCTTAATCGATGCTCTGATAACGCTTTACCCATACCTCTGTTGTGACATTTATCACTTTAAATTATGACTGAATTCTGTCCAGAGTCAGACAATGAACCCATCGGTCATGAAGGTGGAAGGGGAAGAAGTGGCTTACTTGATAAGCTGAGGCACGCACTTGATATTGGCTGTTTTCGAGGTGAAATGGGAGGCCACAGATGCCTCCTGCTCTGACAGCGAAATGCCCGCATGAGCCATTTTCAAAGCCTAGAATGATAAGTCCATGTTACACCCAGAGCTCCTCAGGCCATGCTCTAAGCCTTCAAACACCATAAGGCTATTCTTCACATTGTCAAGTTTATAACATTGTAGCCTTCCAGCCCAGGGTATGCGTTTATACTGTCCCTCCACCTGGAGTACCCTCCCTCTTCTGATCCAGAAAGTCATCAACTAAAGAAGCACCAGCTAGACAATGTCTCCAATGTAGAAGAGTGGTGGGTGTGTTCGTATGTGTGTATTGGTTGTGGGGATGTAGATGTGATAAGAAAATGGAAGCACTCATTCAAATAGTCCATGAGAAAGATGACAGCATTTGGGTGGATACTTGTGGAGGCTGTCACTGTTCTTACCACTCAGCAGGCTCTCTTCATGAACAAAAGGAAAAGCTATTTAATCCCCACCTTTTCCTGGGTAGCCTGATCTAGCCAAACAGCTAACTGCTGGGATGAAATACGGGATGTACAGCATCTTCACTGGAGACAGGGACCAGATCATTCACATTAGAGATCATTCCAGGACGTGTGTTTCCTCACTGAAATAAAGGCTAATCCATTCTCATCAAGACTAGAAGCAGCCCAGAGAGTGCACAGAACAGATAATGACTAATTAGCAGGCCAACAAATTCCTAATCCTACAAGAATTGCATGAGCATACAATGGGATTTCGTACTTCTGTAGTTCTGTAGCATGCAAAGTATCTTGTTACCATGGCCGGTACATACTAAATTCCTATTCAATAAATATTAGAATATTTGCTTATTCCTCTTACCTCCCTTAGTATTTTGTTTCTCTATTACTTATTTTAGGACCATCTACTTTATGTTTGGGTTAGTATTATGCAAGATTCTTTCCCCAACTAGATAATGAATTTTAGGGAGACAGAGACTATGTCCTTTTTAACATGTATTATTTCTTTTGTTCTAAAGTCTACATAACTATGGAAATGGGTACTCATTTTAGGTTTTAAAGAGCAGACTAACAACTGGCTTCCCATGAAGTGAAAGGTAGAAAAATTTATAATGGATCTTTAAGTGTGAGCACAGTTTTTCCACAGAATGCTGAAGAGACTATGTAAAAATAAAGTAAAACAACTACCCAGAAGTTAGGTATTGAATAGGCTTTGGAAATACAAAGCAATATTCTTCAGTTTTGTACTGAAAGTTTTGTACTGAAAATATTTTCTTATGTACATAAATCTTCAAGGTAGGCTACTGTTTCAACATATCTTCAAAACTCACAATCTAAAACATGTGCTGCCTTCTATTGTGTATGGGAAGTAATCTGCTGAGAATCATTAATTTAGGCTTGCTAGGGGTGCCTGAGTAGCTCATTCCTTAAGCATCTGCCTTCAGCTCAGGTCATGATCCAAGGTTCTGGGATCGAGCCCTGCATCAGGCTCCCTGCTCAGTGGGAAGTCTGCTTCTCCCTCTCCCACTCCCCCTCCTTGTTGTGTTCCTTCTCCTGCTGTCTCTCTCTGTCAAATAAATAAATAAAACCTTAAAAAAAATTTAGGCTTGTTATAGTTTGTGATAGGCAAATAGTTTGGTCTATGATTTCACTGATGGTAAGAATTTGGGGTTAAAGCCAACTTTTAGAGACTAAACCTGGAGAAGTTTAGCAGGGAAAAAAATGCATTTTATACTTAATTTAAAGCCTTTACCAAGTTGCGTGACTTCAGGCAAAATAAATAAATAAAATGAAATTAAAGAAAAAGAAAGAAAAAGAAAGAGAAAAAAGAATTCACCTCCCTGACATTCACTTCCGTATTGATAACATGAGAGATTTAAACGAGCTCATCGTGTAAAATCCCTACCAGGTATGAACTAGGGGAGTCTAAGTAGACTTTCCTTGTCCTTTTTATTCTAGGAGTTACAGAAAACAGCGGAAGTGGCTCATTTGACTTTATGCCTCTCAGCATCCAACCCACACTCGGGTATGGGGAATGTAAACGGCAAACAGATGAAGTGATTGCTGACAGAGGGGTGAAGGGACAGACCCCAGGGAACCATGTGGTCCTCAAGAGGGACAGTAGGGAAATACCCGCATTGGTTGAAGTCATTTCTACTCACCCCACAGTCATTAGCTCCATCTCCACACATGGCCACATAGTAACTGCAAGGGAAAGCATGAGAAAAATTAATGTCTGAATACCTCACTTGGATAATTATCATCACAACCAATTCACATGCGATGTGTGTGTGTGTGTGTGTGTGTTGAACACGTGGAATCAGGCTGATGGAAAATGACTTGGAGAGAAGTATTCCTAGAGGAATAAGGCCATTGTGTTATTTAAATTGTTTCAATCACATAGAAAGGACAGTGATTCTGCCAAAGACATCCACCAAGATGATTGTACATTTCGAAAGAATTCCTGGGTGATTGTATCAACTAGGGTTAAGCTTTAGAGCATGCAGCCATAATCACAGCACTTCCCACACCTAATGCACAGATAGAACCTAATCCATCTGTGTTTTGGTGGCTGACACCATTGAAAGTTTAGAGTTTAGACAGGAGGAGAAACACTTGGGAAATTGTTGAACAGATAGAACCAGAGACATAGACACATAATCTTGATGTATCCTGGAGTGATATGAGATAATATGTTATACCAGTTTGATGTGCAAACACAACGATATAAATAGAAGAGTAAATACAAAGCTGTTGCCAAAGAAAAGGGATTTTTTTTTAAAGATTTTATTTATTTCACAGAGGGAGAGAGATCACAAGGAGGCTGAGAGGCAGGCAGAGAGAGAGGGGGAAGCAGGCTCCCTGCTGAGCAAGGAGCCCGATGCGGGCCTTGATCCCAGGACCCTGAGATCATGACCGGAGCCGAAGGCAGAGGCTTTAACCCACTGAGCCACCCAGGCGCCCAGAAAAGGAATTTTGATGCAGGTCATACTCTTGTAGGTTAAATAATACATTATAGGTATTGATTAATGGCAATACTATTAAAGGTCCAGAGACAATTTGCCAGAAACACACAAAATAACAAAATCAATACAGGCAGAAAATGAAGTTCTCAAACAATTTCCTTATTATTAGTTGGCACATAAGAAACGGCCATTTTTATAAGTCGAAAATGGACAAATGTAAACAAACTCATGAGGTTCGACCTAGTATTTGGCTGTGAGATATGAAGATCCCCCTATGAACATTTCATGTGCTCACATGTGTGTCACGATGCACATTTGCTGATGTGGCTTCTTTTCTTCAGGCTTGAAGTACATGCTTATTCTTTACATCATATGAAGAATCTTACATCTTCTAGTGTTTCCTGAATGCAGGCAAGAACTTAGACGACTTTATGTGCATTGCCAGTGATAAAGGCAGGAGGAGTAAGATGGGGAAATCAATAAGACGGTTCATTCTGAGACAGCATCTATCTTCCTGAATCAATTTTTCTTTAAGGGAATGTGGCTTTTTAAAAGTAAGCATATAAATTGGCAAAATTTCTTAGGCATTTGAGAAGGGTAAAATTACTTTCTTCAGCCACTATCATATAATGACCGTGTAAGTAAAATAGTCATTTTAGACACTGGTTACTAACCCAGCTTCAAGGCATTATGGGAGTTGATAGGCAGTTTCTTAAAACTTCCCTAAGAATGCTTTGGCAACAAAAAATAATAGTGAATGTCAGTCTCCTGATTTTACCTACTACTTCTCAGCAATTACGTGAAGTTTCACTATTCTCCTTTCCTTTTCACTTTCCAGAAGTCTGTAGCCCAGAAATTGTAACATTTCCAGAAAGTTATAGGTAGGTCTGGTCTCAAGAGCTATTTCATTCTGACATGACTCTGTCATCTAGATCATCTATATTTTTAAAAGACATGAGAAAGGACTTTTTTTTTTTCGCCTCTATACCAAAACCCCTGCCAGGGCTGGATACAGTGAAAATATCGCTCCACCTCTTTCTTTCTTTCTTTCTTCCTTTTTTTCTTTCTTTCTTTCTTTCTTTCTTTCTTTCTTTCTTTCTTTCTTTCTTTCTTTCTTTCTTTCCTTTCTTTCTTCCTTTCTTTCCTTTCTTTCTTCCTTTCTTTTTTTTCCCCCACCTCTTTCTTAGTAGATCTGAAATCATTCACCCATCTTCTAATGGACCAACCTTAAATAATTCCAGGCGACGACTCACACACTTCCCCATTTTTCCTGTTTTGAACTCTATAAGCCCCTATTTTTTCTATTCTCCACATTCAAGCCAAGAATCTTCCGCTAAGTTATGCTGTAGAAGCCACAGAAGGAATGCTGTCTGGGGTAGGCAGCTTCCAAAATGGCTCTCTGTGATTGCCACCTCTTGGTATTCTTAATGTTGTATAAAGCCCTACCTTCAGTGTGGGCCAGACCTAATGACTTTCTCCTTATAAAAAGAATACAGCAAAAGTGATGGAATATCACTTGTAAAATGAGGATATAAAAAAATGATGATCTCTCTCTCTCTCTCGCTCTTCTTGCTTGCTGACTCTTGTGAACTACCTTATGAAATGACCTGTGTAGCAAGGAACTGTGGGTGGCTTCTGTCCAACAGCTGATAGAAAACTGGGACCCTTAGCCCAACCACCCACAAGGAACTAAATCCTGCCAACAACATGCAAGGGAGGCTGGTGGCAGACCCCTCCAACTCCAGCATGGAGGGAGCTGCTGTCCTGACAGCCTTGTGAGAGGCCCCAAGCCAGAACACTCCACTCAGCACACCTGGATTCTGACCCATAGAAATGAAAAATAATAAATAATGTTATTCTAAGCTAGTAAATTTGGAGGTAATTTGTTACACAGCAATAGATAACAAATACACTCTCCTGTCATGCAATAATACCTACTTTAATTTCTGAAATTCTTCAACAAGACTGGATTTCTGTCCAGGAGACATTCTTGCAAAAATGGTTCCATTCACCAGAATCTAAAGAGAAAAACAACTATTGCAATAAGATTAGGATGAAGAACACCTTTTTAAATAAAAGAACAGCCCTGAAAATCATTCTTGGCCACTGTTTGAATATAGCCTTGGGAGGTGTGTCATTAGCCCAAATGTCAGGACAGGGAGAAAGGGGACTCAGTGCTTTACTATTCAACGTTCACTTTCATCCCCCATCACAACTTTATGACTTTCTTCCAGGCCATTTTTTTGAAATGGGATAACCTTGAGTTAATGACTGAAAATCAGCCTAGCATATAGGACAAAAATGCTTAAGGAAATACAGTTCTTTTTTACTAAACACCATCCCCACGATTGCAGCATAGGTAGAGGAAAAACAACAGATGAGCAATAGAGAACCAAGGTTCTGGTCTCAGCTCTGGTCCAACTAGCTGGGCAAACCTTCCACAAGGGACCTAACTTCTCTGAGTCTCAGCTGCCCCATCTTTTCAAGGAGGAACTGCACTAACAGCTTTCTAGAAGCCTCTGGGGTCAAGATTCAGTGGTCCTTGATGGGTAAGGCGACAGAATTTTCAAGAAACTGCTAACAGATGGTTGCTGCCCTCAGCTTGTGCTCCACTTATCTCCTTCACACTGACAGCACAACCCTGCACAGCACTATTTTAAAATAGACACATAGAGGACAAGATAACAAATGATTTTGAAAATAAACCATGGAGCCTTTGTTTCCTGCTGCTGTAATTTAAGAATCCAGATAGGACGGGGAATAGAGCTCAGCCTGACATTGAGTTGGTGGCTTTTAGAGAGAGGCTGACCCACAAAACAGGCAGCACATTTGGAACTATTTGGAGGTACTCCCTGCTGGGGAGGGAGAGATGGAGGGAAGCTGAGATTGGGCTGGCCATGGGGGTGAGGAGCTGGACCAGAGCTCAGACCCTGAAGAGGGGGTCATGTGCTTTTGCAGGATCAGGTAGGGGAACTTCTGAAGGAGCAGTGACCCTGTGGGGGTGTTTATTCCCCAAATCTGAGACAACCTCACTGATTATCACCTTCACTACTCTCTTCTTTTTTGACTCACTAATTTGAGAGCAAAACAAAACACTTCATTTCAGTAGTACTTACTTTTGGAAGCAAGCTGTTGAAATGCTGAAATATCACTTGGTATGATTTCCCACTCATTGCAAAATGGTAACAGCTCCCTCTTACTCCATCAGGCACTGAACTGTTCCCAATGTTAAGGTAGGTTTCCTAAATTCAAAAGGACATGGTTTCTACATGGGTTCTCAAGGAGTGTCTCTGCTTTCCTATGTTTAATGGAAGGAAGTATGTTTAAGTTATGTAATAGTGGGAGGACCAGCAAATACATAATGTGTAATTTGTCCATGGAAATTAGATGCAGATGAAGAAGACGCTTACAGTGTCCTCCCCAAATTATATGAACATATGAGACATTGACAGCACAATGCTTGGGATCCTGTCCTAGGAGATAATACATGTGATATCAGTCTACTGAGGAAATCCTTCCAAGGTACCAGTTAGCGATTCCAAGGAAGAGTAGAAAACATTCTTCCCTTCTCTTTATTCTCCTCTTCATGCAGACTTTTATTTCCTAAGATCTTTAGCTGTTCATTCATTCACACATCATGCCCCAATATCTTCCCTGTAAAATAGGCAGACTCCTTCTTTGGAGCCTAAACTCCTTATAGCACCTGCATTCTCCCCACCTCAACAGGTGACACATATCTTCACGGTGCCCAGCTCCTCTTGCATACCCTATGTGCCATTGCACCAGTTTGACTCCTTTGCTGAAACCCTTTCTCTCCTGACCTCTACGTGCCAGTGAGTCCCATCACTCTATTCTAACCCCACCTGGCTTAACCCCGAGAGAGAGCTCCCAATGAACGCACATGCGCTCATCATGCCTACAGCTGATCATGCTTTTTTATGCAACATTTCTCGAGGTCCTTACATTAGTGTAGGACTCTGAGTTCAAATAGTCTAAAAGGTGAGAACATTTTTTTTTCACTAGAGGGATCTCTCTGATGGACTGTTTTGGGAAGAAAAATATTTCGATGTGCTGAATTGGGAGGCAAAGTGATATACCCCTCCCTTTCCATTCCCCATTGCAAAACAGCCAACAAAAGATATGCTTAAAGCATTCCACATGAGGTAAGGACAGAATTCCTTTTGTTTTCACTGAAAAGCTGGAGAAGGAAAGTGTGGTGGAAGGGAGCCAGAGAGGAGGTGAAAGCCTGAGACTGTGATGTGACTTCTCCCAGCAACAACCAAAAATTCAGTAAAGGTATTACACAGGTAAATGGGAAGTGTGAGTGGACTATTCGTTAAAAATTAAGGAAGACCTGAGTTTTATCACACAGTGTAATTGAGGCAACATGCATTGATGCAGAAGCTATTGAGTTTGCAAGGAAATAATCACCAGAAACCTGCAAAACATACAGAGATCTGCCATCTTTTACAGCCAATGCAATGGGGTTTGAGCCAACTAAGGGCAATGTCACTCTGTACAGTTGTGTGGTTTGTATGCTGAACAAGGCCCACTCTACACTTAACAATCCAAAGGGCTGGTCAGTCTCGAGGAAGGGAGCATTCTTGTAATTTACCATCAGGAGGACCCTCTCCTTGAACTCACATGTAGGCAGAGGTGCTACATTTAGTGACGGGAGTTCAGGCTCAGCTCATTTTTTTCACAAAAGCACAAGAAGCTTGCTATGTAGAGAAGCCCAACACCTGTTAACTTCATGTCACAGGCACAGCACAATCTAAATGCCCATGGATCTGGGGGCAATTAGACAGACTTAAATTTTATTTCCTGCTCTGCAACTTGCCAGTTGTGTGTCTTGGGTAAAGTTACCTTGCTGGGCCTCAGTTTTCTCATTTGCGAAATGAACAGTTTGTCAACTGTATAAGCTAACTGTGAAAATCAAATGGGAAATATGGATTTAAATCACTGGGTCTCAGCCATGACTGCATATCAGAATCTCTGGGAGAAAAGGGCTTCTGCAAGCTCCCAACGCAAAGATTTGGATTTAATCAATAAAGCCTTGGCACTGGAAGCTTAATAACTCTTCCAGGTGATTTCTTTGCACAGCCAGGACTGAGAAGTGCTAGTGGAAATCCTAAATGTTTTGAAAACTTCAGAACTCGGAACAGCTGTGAGGGGTTTTGACCATGGTGACTTTTAATGCTGAGAAGGCTGCTGGGACCAGGGCTATATGCCATCAGTGCAGGCCAACAAGGGGCCTTCTAACATTTGCTCACATTCTTCCCCAGTTCATTCTCTTGGTTCTCGACCAGTTGCCAAGTCACAGAGGCAGGAACAAAATCTTCTGGTTCATTGGCTTCAACAAGGATCACTTGGTTTCCTGTAGGAATCATTTCAGAATTCTTTGCCACAGTAATGGCTGTTTGAAGGTTGTCACCTAGATGACAAAGAGAGTCAGCTTGCTTTCTGTACAAATCTCTCAGCAGCCAGAATTCAGCTCTGCCTCTCCTGTGTGTCCATACTACATTGCTGGTGCTCTTTGGGGGCTTTTCCCTCTTTCTGCCTTATTTTATAACCATTTGGTGGCATCTCTTGCCCGACTTTGTCTGTCCCTAGTGGTCAAAAATTATGTCTGCATCTCCCTCCCATAATAACATCATGTCCTGAACATTGCATATTCCCAAAGCATGCACGAATGAAGAAAGACATGGTTAAACACTTTATGACAGATCCTTAGGAGACTGACGGCCCTCAGTGGTGAAGGTAACATGGGCCCACTCCGATAACACGGAAACATCCTGGGGATCTGGATTGCTGTCAAGCAGAGAACAACACTGAAAGCTGAGCCATGCTTGGATTAGATCAGCCTATGACTGCCTGCCCCACAGCCCTGAAGGACAGTCCAGTAGGGTCTTTACATCCTTTACACCGAAGTCTCACTGAGGTCCCCGATGAGCACATTCTTATGTTTAAACATTTACTGTGAGCTGACAAGTATTGTGCCAAGCCCAGGTAGGGAGAGGGGACAATAGACATAGAGAATGAAGTATAGTCCCTGCCACTAAAATTTATGGGCACGTTAGGGCTGCTGCACATATGCCCGGGTAACGGGAGCCCAAGGTAATAAATGACAGCTAGGCATTTTTCCTTCTATCTTAGCCACCTGAACCCACACAGCTCACATGGTCTTTTCTGATTTCCTGAGATACGTTGAATGTGTCAGGCCTCCAGAAACACACACCAGTAATCATCACCGTCCTGATGCAGGCTTCACTCAGTTCCTTCAAGACTGGTTTGGTTTCCTTTTTCAAGCGATTCTCCATTATGAGAAGTCCCAGAAATGTCAACTCTGACTCTGCTTTCTCTCTTTGGATTCAGGGGAAAATCAATTTTAAAACTTATTTATGTAGTCTTGACAATTGAACTTTGTTTCTTCCTTTTAAAAAAATTTCTAAGTTTTATCACTGTAATACATGCATATGTTTTAAAAATCAGAAAGAAAGAACCCAAAGCTTGTGGTGAAAACCAGTAGGCCCTGTCTCCACACCCCCTCACCCTTTCTCCTCTCCAGAGGGAAGCACTTTTATATCTTTTAGCAAATTCTCCCAGTTTCAACTTCATTTTTAGAAGCAATGTGCTTATCTAACAACTCTTCTGTTGGTTTTTAAAACTTTTGTTAATCATATAGATATATATTTTTATTTCAAAGACCTTTTTTGACCTTGTAATCACTTTAGTTAGACATTGATTAAGTATGTACTGCATATGAGATACTATGGTAATAGTCGAATATGGAATCATTCATTTTGACCTCCATTTGTAACCTCCAGAAAATACATGACATCAGCCAAGCATTTGAAGAGTTTTCAGAATTTGAAATTGGAAGCTTGAAGTCTAACTGGGTTACATTCATTATGTGGAACCTCTCCTCAGGAATGGAATAAATCTCAGGTGACCTTTTAAAAAGTAAATGTGGGGATGAGATCTCTTTCTTAATCTTAAGTTGTTTCTTTTTCTCTCCAGAGAGGAGTTAAGATTAAAGAAGGAGAGGGAGACCTAGGGATCTAACCTTGCTATGTGTGGTCAGTCAACCCTGATGTTGGGTCCCATCCCACCTCCATCTTTCACAGTATGTGACAGAGCTGAGTCTTAGCTTCTCGGCTTCCATGGGGTGAAGCAACTTCCCTCTCCCGCCGTCTCTCTCTCTCTCTGGCATGGTGTAGACTATGCTTCTTTCATCTGCTGATTCAGGTGCCATCCCCGCCCCACCCCCTCACCTACTTCACATCTTATGGAAACATACAAAAATCTCTCATCTGCACTATTGCTTGTCTAGTTTTCTTTGATATTGCTTCTTTTCCATCATGTTGGTAGAACTTGGGAGGGAGAGGAAATAAACACATGGTCAGTAAACCTTCTTTAAGAGAAAGATCAGTATTGAATTTCTTGGTGAAAAATATAACTCAAACTTAGATGGGAACATGGTGAAGAAACTTCTCTCTGGAGTAGAGAACAAGTTATTACATCTTTATTCAAAAGTCCATTCACCAAATAACTACTCTGTTTTAGACGTTATAGTAGGCACTTTGGTGAATACTCAGATAATTATTTATGAATACTGCCTTAGTGATCTCAGGAGAATATTATAAAGGAAGACCTACCTAATACAGATTGTGTTAAATTCCCATCATTTAACTTCATGAGTCTCTATTACAAATTGGACTCATATTTTCTAATTATCTAGAACTAAAAGAAAGATCCAGAAATCTTACCAGTTTATTCTGTTTTGGTCTCTATGTTTACAACTCCTCCCTCTTTCACCAATTAAGCATTTAGTCCTCTTGCTACTCTGCAACATTCTCAGCAAAATCTTGTGTCAGGGCCCTCATGCCCACTCTTCCTATTGCTTGCTGTGCTCTTCCTCTGGATATCCACATGCTTTGGTCCCCTACTTTATGCATTTCTCTATTCGAAAGTCACCTCTTCAGAGGACTTGGTGATCACCCCATGTAAAATGGCATTATTATCTATCTCCCCCAATTAGGATATAAGCTTCTGAGGGCAAAGATTTTGTTTTATTCACTTCTGAATCTTTGGTGTCTTGAAGAGCATCTCACACAAAGTCAAGCTCAATAGAAATTTGCTAAACCAATGGAAGAGGGAATTTTGATAAAGTATTTCTTCTGTTTTCTTGTTTGGGTTTTTTTTTTCCCTTAAAAAAAGAAACTCTTTTTTGGTGAATGCTGTGAAAGATGTAAGCTTGATGATTCACAGACCTGTACCCCTTGGGCAAATAATAAAAATAAAATTAAAAAAAAAAAAAAAAAAAAGAAACTCTTCTACTTCCTTTTTTATGATACCAGTTTTTTTAAGAAGTTGTTTTATTCTCCTGATTGGGAAACTTTGCTAAATATAATTTGATTGTGCTAAAACTCAAAACACTTTTCCTTTTCTCTGTTTGAAAATAGTAGGTTGATATTTTCTATGAAAATCTGAGATGGTTGGAAATCTAGCACATTGTATCATCACTTTCTTATTTTGTTATATTTATAATAATAGCTATCTCACTAGTGACTTTCAAATGAAAGTCACAGCTGTACTAGTATGTGGCAGCTGGGTGGTGGCTATCCTCCTTGTCTAGATACATAAATTTTTTCTTCACACATAACCCTAGCTTTTGTTATGAAAATTTTTTTGTCTTGAAAAATTATAAAATCCTGTGTGTTATGGGTCTTCATGCTTCCTTAAAAATAGCTAACACCTTGAATATTAAATCTGAGAGTGCCATTCATTTATTTCAAAATGATCATTGTGATCCTATTTAGAAGACTAACATGTCATGGCTGAAAGGCTCCTTAAAGATTATTCAATCCTACACTTTAGAGATGAGGGAAATAGACACAGTGTAAGGAAGAGACAATGATTCCATTTGAGTAGATTGACATAGGTCGTAAATAGTTACACTGAACCAAGGATACCCACATCTTATGCAAAGGTGCTAATTGTATATAAATGAGGGTCTCTATATCAGCAACACAAAATCAAGATAATAATGCATAGATAATTTGTTATTCAATGTTCCACAATGTTTCACTATTCCTTTGTCTTAGACAATTCAAAAATAACCTTTAAGAACTGAGAAACATTAAAAGAAAAAAAGAACCTGCAGATTATCCTCTAATGAGGATGATTTATACCCTTAATGTAATGAAGAATACTGAATTCTATTTCTTATGACTCAACTTGTACTCACTACCTCTCCAGATCCGAGGGAGGTATACTATTGAGCTCTGGAAGAAGCCAGGACTGAAGGATGCTGGAGATCTATTACAATGCCCATTGTCTCCTTCCTTCAAGGAGATGGGGCCCCCAGTCAGTCAGCCACATAATGTTCCAAGACTGAAGGGGTGTTGGTTATTTTTGATGGGATGTTGGAATGTGGGGCAGAGATAGCTCACTGAAGTCTGGAAGTCAGGAGGTCTGGACTGCCATCCTTGCTCTACCTCCAGCCAGCATTGTGACTTCAGCAAGTCTTCCCCAGTGTGGCTTAGATTCGCCTATCTTCAAATTAGGAAATCAGATGAGATGAATCTCCATCTCCAGGAGGCTTCCCTGTGATTTGAGCTGTCCTGTCCATCTCCAGCATTCACTTAGTTGATGCACACAGAGCCTGCTCTAGTGCCGATTTCTGAGTTCCTTACCGGGCTAAATTCTGTAATTCTGAAAACTTCTCCATCTTCAAGTCTTTATGGGCAAGGGCAATGACACGGAAGCCTTGTACTGTATAATTCCTCAGTTTCTGTGGGAAATCCTTGGGTACTGTCAGGTGAGAGGAAAGAGGTAAATGTAAGGTCACATTGAAGGCTACCCAGCTCCTAAACCAGAACTCTGGGATCCAGTCTCTGCACCTTGTTTTAAAACTCCAAAAAACCTTTCATAGAAAAACTACAACACCAGCTAAAAGCCACAAACAACTGTATCAGTGTGCTCTTATTATTCTGACAGAAATGAAAGCCAAAGGTACACTGGTCATCAACTGGGTGTCAAATCCACTGGCTGGGTTTAATAATGACAGGCCTCAGGACTGGGTCTACTTGGGTAAAATGAGGAAAACAGCTGATCCTCTAGACTAGGAGTCACCAAACTACCGGCCAAATCTGGCTCATTGCTTGTTTTCGTAAATAAAGTTTTACTGAAATGCAGCCATGCTCATTTGTTTACCATCTATGGTTGCTTTGGGGTCACAATGGCAGAGTTGAGTGGTTGAGACAGATACTATGTGGCCTGAAAAACCTAAAATATTTTCTATCAGGCTCTTTGCAGAAAAGCTTGCCATTCCCTACTTTAGATGATAGATGATACAATGCCAACATTTGTGTATTTTGGCATAGCAGTCATAACTAATATTAAAATATTTATAAAATCTTTATGGTTTGTAGAATGCCTATAAGGGTATTACAAAGAAGCATAGCATAATGGAAGTATATAGTAGCATAGGTAGCAAAACACCTGATTTCTAGTCTCCACTCTACTGACAACTAGATCTCTGATCGTGGGCTTATTAGGTCTCTTTACTATACCTCAATTTCCCCATCCATTGAATGAGGGGATATGGAACTCTAAGTCCCCATTCAGCTCAGACTTTCTGTTGTTCTAAAATGTTCCAGGAGGTGGGGATCAAGGAAGATCCTGGCTCTCTCTATTTCTTAAATACAGGGGGGAGAAATCACTGCAATCATTATTAGCATATGTCAAAGATCTGAGGTAAGAACAATAAGAAGAGGAGCTGTCACCAGCGCCACCGTCACTGCCCTGGCTGCAGCAGATAGCGGGAGAACATCTGTGTGGAGCCCCAGCACAGCCCCGGTGGGACCACTGCAGCCACTGGAACGTGAGCAACAGCTTCTTGGCTGGAGGAGCCTCTGCCCCACGCGCCAGTGGCCCATGCACTGAGGAAAGATGCATTCACTTTGAGTGAGAGGAGCAAGATGGTGGAGGAGTAGGAGACTGATAATCATCAGGTCCCAGAAATTCACCCAGATACTTATCAAACCATTCTGAACACCTACAAATTCAACAGGAGATCAAAGAGAAGAACAGCAATTCTAAGAACAGAAAATTGACCACTTTCCAGAAGGTAGGAAGTGTGGAGAAGTAAATCTGAAGTGATGGGAAGATAGACCCCATGGGGAGGGGCCAGCTCCTGGCAAGTGAGAGAGCAATGGAGCACAAAATTGGAACTTTTAGAAGTCTGCTCCACTGAGGGATGTCGCCTCAGAGGATAAGCAGGGGGGTGAAGCCATTGCAGGGACAGTGTGGTCTCAGGACCCACAGGGACACAAAAAGACCAGGGGTGTCTGAGAGTGACGGAGCTCCCAGGTATCAGAGAGAAGCCGATTGGAGAGATGGAGCCAAGCTGAGGAGACGTCTCTCAGCTTGGTATTACCTTAATCCATGATCCATAGCACAGATGGGACACTGCTCTTTGAGCAGGGGCCCCACAAGTGGTGGATCTGGAGAGACCCCCTCCATCCTCCTCTGGGAGGAGCAGCATGGGAGCATGCTGCAGGGATCTGCTGGGTTTGGAGATTCTAAATGGGCCCCCACGCCAGAGAGAGAAATGCTCGGTTACAGGCTGGGGGAGTTTGTGGGAGGGCAGCCATAGACCAGGAAGACAGAAGGGATTGACTGCTTTTCTCTGAGGATACACTAAGGAGTGAGGGCTCAAGCTCTCGGCTCCTCCAGGTCAGAGATAAGGAGGCCGCCATTTTCATTTCCATCCTCCAAAGCTGTATGGAAAGTGTTCAGGGAACAAAAGCTCCCGAGAGTGAACCCGAGCGGATTACGTAGCTTGGCCCCTGGCAAGGCGGGGCAATTCCGCTTCAGGCAAAGACACTTGAGAATCACAGCAACAGGCCCCTCCCCAGAAGATCAGCAGGAACTCCCAGCCAAGACTAAGTTCACCAATCACTGAGAACTGTGGAATTCCAGAGCTAGGGGAAAGCAACACATACAATTCATGGCTTTTTCCCCATGATCCTTTAGTCTTTCAAAGTTAAATCCTTTGAATTTTATTTTTTCTTAGTCTTTTCTTTTAAATCTTTTCCTCTTTCCTGTTTTAACGTTTTTTAACTATTTTATCTTATTAATACCTTTTAAAAATATTTTTAAATTTTCATTGTTATAGTCATATTTTATCCCTTCATTGAATTTAACCTTATTTTTTGTATAAATATAGGGTCTGTTCAATTCGCCAGTCTAATAGATATAGATATAGATATAGATATAGATATAGATATAGATATAGATATAGATAGATATAGATATAGAGATAGAGATAGAGACAGAGACAGAAATAGAAATAGATATAGATACAGATATGATATAGGTTTTCTTTTTCTTTTTCCTTTTTTTCCCCCCTCTTTCTTCTTCACCCGGTTTTGGGTCTCTATTGATTAGGTTAGTGTATATTTTTCTGGGGTCATTGATACCCTTTAGTATTTTGTTCTCTCAACCATCTATTATCTAGATAAAATGACAAGGCAGAAAAAATCACCAGACACACAAAAAAGAAAAAGAGGCATTAACGATGGCTAGGGACCTAATCAATGTGGACATTAGTAATATGAGAGAACTAGAATTCTGAATGATGATTATCAAGGTGCTAGCTGGGCTTGAAAAAAACATGGAAGATAATAGAGAATCCCTCTCTAGAGAAATAAAAACCCTTTCTGGAGAAATAAAAGAACTAAAATCTAACCAAGATGAAATAAAAAAAGGTATTAATGAGGTGCAATCAAGAATGGAGGCTCTTACTGCTAGGATAAATGAGGCAGAAGAGAGAATTAGTGATATAGAAGACCAGATAACAGAGAATAAAGAAGCTGAGGAAAAGAGAGACAACTACTGGACCATGAGGGGAGAATTCGAGAGATAAGTGATACCATAAGACGAAACAATATTAGAATAATTGGGATCCCAGAAGAAGAAGAAAAAGAGAGAGGGGCAGATGGTATATTGGAACAAATAATAGTACAGAATTTCCCTAATCTGGTGAAGGGAACAAGCATCAAAATCCAGGAGGCACAGAGAACCCCCTTCAAAATCAATAAAAATAGGTCCACACTCTGTCGTCTAATAGTAAAACTTACAAGTCTTAATGACAAAGAGAAAATCCTCAAAGCAGCTCGGGACAAGAGGTCTGTAACATACAATGGTAGAAATACTAGACTGACAGCAGACCTATCCACAGAGACCTGGCAGGCCAGAAAGAACTGGCATGATATATTCAGAGCACTAAATGAGAAAAATATGCAGCCAAGAATACTATATCCAGCTAGGCTGTCATTGAAAATAGAAGGAGAGATAAAAATCTTCCAGGACCAACAAAAACTAAAGGAATTTTCAAACACCAAGCCAGCCTCACAGGAAATATTGAAAGGGGTCCTCTAAGCAAAGAGAGCCTAAAAGAAACATAGACCAGAAAGGAAGAGACACAATATACAGTAATAGGCACCGTACAGGCAATACAATGGCACTAAATTCATATCTCTCAATAGTTACCCTGAATGTAAATGGGCTAAATGCCCCAACTAAAAGACATAGGGTATCAGAATGGATAAAAAAAACAAGACCCATACATATGCTGTCTACAAAAACTCATTTTAGACCCAAAGACACCTCCAGATTTAAAGTGAGGGGGTGGAAAACAATTTACCATGCTAATAGACATCAAAAGAAAGCAGGAGTGGCAATCCTTATATCAGATAGATTAGATTTTAAACCAAAGACTATAATAAGAGATGAGGAAGGACACTATATCATATTTAAAGGATCTGTCCAACAAGAAGATCTAACAATTTTAAATTTTTATGCCCTTAACATGGGAGTAGCCAATTATATAAACCAATTAATAACAAAATCAAAGAAACACATCAACAATAATACAATAATATTGGGGGACTTTAATACCCCCCTTACTGAAATGGACAGATCATCTAAGCAAAAGATCAACAAGGCAATAAAGGCTTTAAATGACACCCTGAACCAGTTGGACTTCACAGATATATTCAGAACATTCCATCCCAAAACAACAGAATACACATTCTTCTCTAGTGCACAAGGAACATTCTCCAGAATGGACCACATTCTGGGTCACAAATCAAGTCTCAACTGATACCAAAAGATCAGGATCATTCCCTGCATATTTTCAGACCATAACGCTCTGAAACTAGAACTAAATCACAAGAGGAAAGTTGGAAAGAACTCAAATACATGGAGGCTAAAGAATGTCCTACTAAAGAATGAATGGGTCAACCAGGAAATTAAAGAAGAATTTAAAAAATTCATGGAAACAAATGAAAATGAAAATACAACTGTTCAAAATCTTTGGAACACATCAAAAGCAGCCCTGAGGGGAAAGCACATAGCAAAGAAGCCTTTCTCAAGAAACAAGATTCAAGTACACAACCTAACCCTACACCTAAAGGAGATGGAGAAAGAACAGCAAAGAAAGCCTAAACCCAGCAGGAGAAGAGAAATAATAAAGATCAGAGCAGAAATCAATGAAATAGAAACCAAAAGAACAGTAGGACAAATCACGAAACTAGGAGCTGGTTCTTTGAAAGAATTAATGAGATTGATAAACCCCTGGTCAGATTTATCTAAAAGAAAAGAGAAAGGACTCAAATTAATAAAATAATGAATGAAAGGGGAGAGATCACAACCAACACCAAAGAAATACAAACAATTCTAAGAGCGTATTATGAGCAACTCTACACCAGCAAATTTGACAATCTGGAAGAAATGGATGCATTCCTAGAGAAATATAAACTACCAAAACTGAACCAAGAAGAAATTGAAAACATGAACAGACCCATAACCAGTAAGGAGATTGAAGCAGTCATCAAAAATCTCCCAACAAACAAGAGCCCAGGGCCAGATGGCCTCCCAGGAAAATTCTACCAAACATTTAAAGAAGAATTAATACTTATTCTCCTGAAACTGCTCCAAAAAATAGAAATGGAAGGAAAACTTCCAAACTCATTTTATGAGGACAGCATTACCTTGATCCCAAAACCAGGCAAAGACCCCATCAGGAAGGAGAATTACAGACCAATATCCTTGATGAACACGGATGCAAAAATCCTCAACAAAATACTAGCCAATAGGATCCAACAGCACATTAAAAGGATTATTCACCACAACCAAGTGGGATTTATTCCCGGGCTGCAAGTTTGGTTTAACATTCGCAAATCAATCAATGTGATACAAGACATTAATAAAAGAAAGAACAAGAACCATATGATCCTCTCAATAGATGCTGAAAAAGCATTTGACAAAGTACAGCACCCTTTCTTAATCAAAACTCTTCATAGTGTAGGCATAGAGGGTACATACCTCAATATCATCAAAGCCATCTACGAAAAACCCACAGCGAATATCATTCTCAATGGAGAAAAACTGAGAGCTTTTCCCCTAAAGTCAGGAACACGGCAAGGCTGTCC